>VMDR010001232.1:0-138824 GCA_007922815.1 Macrotus californicus
GGCTTGAGGCAGGGCCGGTGGCCGGGGAAGGGCTGAAATTGGAACTGTGGACTGTAAGGAGTTGAGGGTTGAGTGTGGGAATAAATCGGAACGAGGAGAAAATCCATCCTCTGGCATCTGGAGAAGTAATGCCAGGAGGATTTGGGGAGCGAACCCCTGAGTCAGCCCTTCTCCTTCCTCCCAGCTGGCAGCCTCCCTCTCTTCCCACAACCCTCAGCTCCTGACCGGCCTTTCTCCACTCTTAAGATTTACCTCTTCTGTACTCCCACCCCCACCCCAGACTTCTCTTCAAGAAATTTGCGTACCCTGGCACCCACGCTCCTGAGAGGGGGTGGGGGGAGTCGTCTCTTCTTAGCCTATCCTTAGTCTTTCTCCTTTATTCTGGCACAGACTAGGCCACCCGTCTGCAGCTTCCGCCTCATGGGGTGCCATCTGCCAGGAATCAAAACCCACAGAAAGGCTATGCAGAGCAGCCCCCACCCCACCTTGGCCCCTCACCTTTAAGCACTGGGAATAGCAGCAGCACAAGGAAGAAAGGGGCCTGGATGCCCGGAGTCATGGTGGTGGTGGGCCAGTTGGGGAGGGGGCAGGACAGACCCAGGCAGGCACTGCGTGTGAGGTGGAACAAGCACAGGCACCTGCTGCTTTATACTGGTCCTTCGCCCGCCCTAGGCTCAGCCAGAGCAGGTGACAGGTGACAAAACCCCGCCCCTTCCCCCACTCCCTACCTCCTATCTTTTCCTCCCCCCCAGCCATTCTCGTCCCCTCAGGCAGGGCGCATGGGCTTGAGTCACTCAACCCTCCGACAACCTGTTTGTTCTCCGCTTGGCCTCCCCCTTTCACCGGCCACTCCTTGGCTCCAGAAGGCGGGTGCATAGGGAAAAGTGGGGGAGTCTTGGACCTGGGTCCCCAAGGCTTTAGTGTTAGCCCCAGGGCTACAGCCAAGGTGAGGAAAGGAATAGAAAAAGTTACAGTAGGGCCGGGAAGTTCATATCAGCCCCCCACTACACTTTGCCCTGGGCCCCTTGAAGCCCCAGTCTGGAGGCTGAGAAGAAATGAGAAGGCTAGCTCTGACTGGCATGGTTCAGTGGGATGGGCGTTGTCCCACAAAGGGAAAGGTCTTGGGTTGGATTCCTGATCAGGGCACACACCAGGTTCCGGGATAGGGGCATGTGAGAAACAACCCATTGATGTTTCTCTCCCACATCGATATTTCTCTCCCTCTTCCTCCCTTCTCCTTGCTCCAAAAAATAAATAAAATATTTAAAAAGAAAAATAAATGGGAAGGCTTGATAAAGAGTAGACTAGGTGCTAGTTTTGGACCCCCATCCCCCACCACTTCCCGGAATAGCCCCACCCTGCTAACCACCCCCTGCCCTGTTCTGCACGTCGTTCTGCCCTGAAACCCAGTCTCCCCCCTCCCCACCCCCACTCCCACCCCTGTTCCTGCCGGACTTTCCAATACCCTAAACTCCTTCCTCGGCTTTCTCCTGAGAAGGAAGGGGGAGAAAATTTTTCCACTTAAAAGATGAGACCTGGGTTGCCAAACCCTAGGGTCTTTCCTTCCCAGTCCACCTGGCAATGACAGGCAGCCCGCCGGGCTGGCCAGGCTCTCCTGCCCTCTAGTGGCCACCGGGAGCCTCACGGCGCCTACCCGGGCTGGCGGGGAGGCCGCCGCAGTGTCGGGAGAGGTTGGAAGGCACTGCCTGAGCACCGACTGAGGGAGGCTGGGGAGGGCAGCAACCCCAGCGAGACGGATCCGTGGTTTGGACAGAGAAGGGGAGGAACTCACTGTGCCGTCGATGGAGAGGCTGGGAACTTATGGAGGGGACTCTGGGGTGCGTGGGGTAGTGTCTGGAGGAAATGGTGCTACGGGGGTGGGGTCCTGAGGTATGTGGAAGTGTCGGTGAAGTATGTAGCAGAGCACATCGGAATGCGGGAGGTGGTGGGACAGGTTACGTATTCAGGAGAGAGTTGGTAGGGGAACAGAATGGTTTTGGGGGGCACTGAACTGTCTATTGGAGAGCATAGTATTTGGGGCAGGTAAGCATGGTAGGGGTGGGGGCAAAACTATGTGAAGGTGCATAATTTTTAAAAAGGTTTATTGTATTCTCATTTGAGAGAGAGGGGAAGAGAGAAACATCTATGTGACAAAGACCAACCGGCCACCTCCTCGCACCCCAACTGGGGATAGAGCCGGCAACCTGGGCATGTGCCCTCACCGGGAACAGAACTGGGGACCCTTCAGTTACCGGACGATGCTCCAACCAACTGAGCCATGCCAGCCAGGACATGGGTCTGAAATGTTGGAAAACCGAGAGATATTTTAAAGGGCAGATATATTTGGGACCAGAGAAGTATTTGGGGTCACAGCAGTACGTGGAGCTTAGGGTATCGGGCCCCCATCCAGAGGTCCTGGGTTGCGGTTTCGGCTGACAGAAGCAGTTACGTCCGCTTTAAGAAAACAATTCCTAATCCCAACAAATACGGACTGAAAACTGAACTTTAAAAAACACTCCGGTGCGGCGGAAAGCCCGGGACCACAGATCCGCAGCGCGCGGCTCCACCTTGTTGGCGCAGCTTTGTGTGGCGCCTGCCTGGCGCCGAGCAGGGGGCGTGACGTCAGCTCGAGGGCCGAAGAGGCGGGGAAGCCCTGGACCCGCCAGCTAGAGAACGCACCAGTAACTAGATGGGCGGTCTCAAAAACTTCAACCCCTCCGCCGTTGCCAGGCAACAACCATTTGTTCAGTTGCTAGGATATGCATTACCATGACAACAACTCCGCGCCAAGCAGTGGGAGTATTTAAAGAGCAAGCGCGCAGCCCCGGCGTCAGAAAGTTGCCTTCCGGGATAGGGATGTTGCCCGTTCTGCTTTTTTCCCCCTCTTCGGTACCATTCCCTTGACCCCCCACGCGCCAAGTCACTCTAGCCTCCCAGGTGAACTCAACTCCCCAGCGCACCCCCGTCTTTGGGCTGGTCTTGCTTCAAGCGGTGGGGAGCGTGATCCCGGGCCCCGGGCAGGCGGGAGGGACGGGACGCGGTGCAGTGTTGTTCTTTTCCCTGCCAATATTGCACTCGTCCCGGCCTCCGGCCCGCCCGGCCCCTCGGCGCCCCCCACTCACCACGAGCGGGGCAGTCCCAGCCGTCCTGACTTTCGATCCCAGCAGATTTAAGATAGACTGGAGTGTCGCCGCTGCCATCGTGAGTAAGTGGGACTGGGAGGACTTTAACCACCCTCCGACCAGCCCCCTCATCCTTCACCTAACCCCCATCCTTCACCTAACCCTCATCCAGCACCTTCCTCACTGCTCCAAACTCAAACTTCCTCTAGATCTCTAACTTCCAACCTACCAGCCCTCTCCCTTACCCCTCTCAGGTTCCTTCCTGCTCCCACACTACCCCCAGAAAATCCCTAAAATAAACAACTGCACTAGCTTAGAAAACAACTGGAACTTTATGGCAAGGTGCTGTTATCTTTCCTGGGGTTGGCGCCTGAGAAATACCCCTTGAAAACTTCCCATCTCCTCAACAGTCACCACCCTCTGGGGCTGAACTCCTGATTGGTACCAGGAGAGGGTATGTGTTTGGCTGAGGGGCTGTAGATTAGACTGGGGTGGGGGGCCTCCAGGATGGACCCCAAGGTCAGAGGGTCTGAAGTCAGGAGTTTGAATCTGGTAGCCACTTCTTCACACTCTTCTCTGGAGCAGCTGCCTCCGGAATGGCTCAAAGTCCTCGGGAACTGTGTCTGAGGAAGGACAAATGACTAAAGTCAAAGGTGCGGATGAGGGCACGAGAGGTCAGGCTGATGTGGGTGGGTTTAGAGCCTCACCGTTGCATCGGTACTGGAGATTGGACCAAATGATGTTTTCCTGGGAGAAGCAGAATACACCAAGACGCCCCCCTCGCATGGATGTGTCGATGATCACCCCAGAATCCGCCACTAGCTGAGGACCCTCATAGAGCTTCACTCTGTCCAGGATAGGGTTTCCATTGGTGATAGGGTACCAATGGGCGCTGTGCCACTATGCCGGGGCCCTGGTCATCCCCAACCCCCTCAGCTCACCAGGCCTGAGAGAAGGAAAGAAGGAAAGGGGATGGAAGGGGGTGCTTTTCTCAGGCCTGGGGCCCCAGGCTCTTTGTCCAGCCCCCTTTGCATCTCAAAGCACCACAAAGCACCAGCCACATTCCAGGCGAGGATTGGGTTGCCATGACGATGAGCACAATGGACTGGGGGTGAAGTCACCCGCTTCCCAGGCTTTAGTCTACCACCCCTTATATTCTGTCCTGGCGCCCCACAGCCCAGGCACCTTAAAGAGGAACCAACAACCCAAGTGGCTGGGCTCTGGGCTCTTGGCCATTTCCCTTCCTTTCCCTGTCATCCGCACCAGCTAGGGAATGCAAAGTCGTGGACAAAGTGCTGAACTGAGGCCTCAGCTCAGCTGCAGAGAGCTGTGAAGTCTTGGGTTTGGTTTGCATGGCAGTAAATAATGGCTCCTTCCAGGTCAGACTTGAGGCAAGTTCTGGGCTGTAGCAGTGAAGGGCCTGAGCTTTGGAGGCTCCCAGGGGTGCCCTTATTTTACAGAGGGGAAAAATGGAGCACAGAAAAGGAAATGCCTACCCAACAGGGCCTACCCATCCTCAGCACTAGAGCCCAGGCCGCCTTGTTTGTGGTGAGAGGGGATGGAGAGAAGTGGCCCCAGTCCAGGCCCATGGCACCAAAGCACTGAGCAGAGGGGTCACTGGTGAGTCCCAGCTAAAGGGGAAGGAAAGGCCGGGCCTAGAATAGAATCCCTCAGGAGTACTCCACCCTCCCCTCACCTAATGTAGCCGACTTGAGGCCGGTGCAGCAGCTGCCAGCGGTAGGAGGTCTTGTCACGCCAGCCCACGTTTCGTGGGTCAGTCCACAGCAGTCGTACCTGATCAGGGGTGTGGCCAGTGTGCCACAGGGCATTCCGGAGGTGCTCACCTGGGCCAGACACTGATGTCACTGCCTGGGGGGCATTGGCAAAGACAGTGGGTCAAGCCACAGGTTGGTAAGTACAGGTGGGAAAGGAAATCAAGGTGGTCAGGAGAATATTCTGGAGCCCCAGGGAGCCAACCTCTAGGCCCAATGTCTTGAGTAAGAGGGCTCCCACTCAGGTAAGGGGAGAAGTTTTGGGAAAGGGTCTGGACTGGGGAATCTGGGCAGCTGCGGGACCTTGAGCTGCAGCCCAGGCTGGGCAACAGCCCGGAAAGGTGTGGCCTGCCAGTAGGTCTGCTCCGTCTGCTTCCACATGACCACGTAGAAGCGGCCACTGTCCTGGTAGCTGAAGAGGAAGCCTGCATAGTCATCATCGGTCACTGTGTTCACATGGAAGGTGCCTTCAAAGTCCACACCATTGAAGGCTGTATATCCTAGGGGAAGATGGGTGTATGGGATCAAGGTCAGGGGCAGCAAAGCTACTTGTGGCCCATTGTGCAGTGGGGATGAGAAGGGATGGCTGCAGTATGTGTGGCCAGCTTGCCCCCCAAACTCTGCCCCTATCTGATTCCTGTTTGGAAATTATTGAACAGGGTATCCCCTACATACCAACTGCCAGGCCTGGGTCACTGTTCATGGTCTGAACGATTTCCATGCCCTGGTGATGGGCAATAAAGAAGAAAGACCTGATCTAGGTGCACTACCCACCCAGGCCCTGCCTGGGAGTCTGGTCTGACAGTACCCACCCAGCCCACTGCCCTAGTACCTGGTTGAGCACGACCCAGTTTGGGTCAATCTGAGCATCCCCCTCAGGGTCCAGGACGACAGTCTGATAGGCCCGAAAATCCGTGAGGGTTACCTCTGCACTTTCAGGACACACATCCAGGGGGTCGACCACTGCATCATTGTCAAAGTCATCCTCACACACATCACCAATGCCATTGCCTGGGAACAGTGAGGCTATGCATTCAGAAAGGCCCTAGCCACTACCACTAGCCAACATCACCACTTCTTGGGCCTTGCATTCCTGACCTCTCTCTCCACCATGCCCTTTCTAACTTCCCAGCAAGGACTGCCACCTCTCCATGAGTGAAGCCCACACCAGCCCAATCTTTTGTGGGACCCCAGTCTTACCATCTGAGTCCTTCTGATTGGGATTGGGTACCAGGCGACAGTTATCAGGACCAGGAGGCACGTAATCTGGGACACCATCATTGTCATCATCCCCATCACACTCATCTCCAAGTCCATCATTGTCTGAGTCCAGTTGGGAACTATTGGGTAGCTGTGGGCAGTTGTCCTTGGTGTCCTGATGTCCATCTCCATCACTGCCCATAAGAACAGGCACCAAATAAAGGCTCTAAAGGTACCACATCCTTCCCTTGTCTCCTGGTTAGGAGTCTCTAAGGTACACCCTCCATTCAACCAGACCCCTTGCAGTCAGCCAGATGAGTTGAAGGTCCAGCAGTAGAAATGGAGGGCAGACTACAGGAATAACTTCCTGCTCAACAGTGGTGAAGAATCAAGGCTAAACCATAGAGAGAACTGAGAATATACTAGAGGAAGGTAAAGCATTCCTTGTAAGACCTTCTATCTGTTGGCCAAGACCCTACCTGTCCTCATTGGTGTCACAGACATCCCCCACCAGGTCACTGTCTGCATCTGTCTGAGAGAGAGGGACCTGTTCTCACCATCTCCTCTTGATAACTGAAGAGGGTGGGTGACCTGACCACTTTCCATTACCCATCAGTCCCCCCACCCCTTCCCTGCCCTCTCCATTCCCCTGTACCTGGGTAGGGTTACTCATTTCAGGGCAGCTGTCACAGGCATCTCCCACCCCATCCTCATCCCTATCTGTCTGTAGGGGGTTGGGGACTTTAGGGCAATTGTCCAGTCCATTGGGGATGCCTAGAAGACATGGGGATAGCAAAAGGTTGTCACACTGTTCTAGGCTGGTGAAAGCCCTGATCTTTGTCTCCCATCCAGGACAGCTGTTCAGGAAATCTGCCTGGACCATATCTCACCCTTTTGCCTGCTTTCTCCCTGCCTAACCCTAACCCCAGCCCTACCGAACGTCCCCACTGACATCTGCTGCGGGCAGCCTCATCCAGGCTGCCTTCCATAGGAACACCCTCCCGACCTCTCAGACTTCCTAGCCTCCTTGCTTCATTCCCGCTGTGTCCAAACTCTGACAGGTCTCCCACGCCCTCGGCCCGGGTCTGCACCATCCCCATCCACGTCGTTGTCACAGGCATCCCCTTCCCCATTGCCGTCTGTGTCCTTCTGGTCATTGTTGGGAACGTTGGGACAGTTGTCACAGGCATCACCAAATGAATCTGTATCTGAGTTTTGCTGGTCCTTGTTGGGGAAAAGCCGGCAATTGTCCTAAGATGGGAGGGAAAGAGTCAGGCCTCCCTCACACCACTGGCCACCTAGCACCCACCTTGTCTTTGTGCCCATGCCTACAGTCACCAATCCTGTGGTGGTCCACCCGCTTGGCAAAGTCCCACCCACCCAACCTTCAGGTAGTCTACCTTGTCCTGGGCACCAGGCTTATGCCTCCCTAATTTGTAGTGCTAGAGCCTTCCTGCGAGTTGCCAGGGGCTGGGGTAAGGGGAGCGGGGTTATGGGGCCAGGCAACAGAGACAGGGAGGAAAGCCCAGGTGCAGGGAGGGTCAGGATGTCTGGGAACCACCTCAACATTCTTGATCCCGTCCCCATCAGCATCATCATCACACTGGTCCCCCACGCCATCATTGTCAGCATCTTCCTGCCCAGAGTTGGGTGTCAAAAGGCAGTTGTCCTACAGGTCCGGGGAGGAGATGGATGGGTGAGTCTGGCCCACCCTAGCCTGGGACAGCCCCTGCTAATGCCCCGCCTGCAGCCTGTACCTGCTTGCAGTGCTTGTTGTTGTCCATGCAGGGCAGTGCCTGGTCTGGGTAGCCGTCGATGTCCGTGTCAGGCCCACACACATTCCCATTCCCGGCCCAGCCCACGTTACACTGAGGCAGCACAACAGGCGAGAGTTAGCGGGTGGGGCTGGCTCCCCCTCTCCCCTTCCCTGCTTCAAGTTCTGTTTTCACCGTCCAGTTCCTGAGCCCGTCCCCATGAAGGCCCTCATCCCAAACCCTAAACACGTTTACTAGCCCTCCCCTCTTTCCCGGATTCTCCCTTTTCCTTCCCAGCCCCAGCTCACCGAGCAGGACACCGCACCATTGCGTTCAAAGAGACAGTGCGCATGGACATGGCAGGGGCTGTGGGTTGGGCTATGGCAGGTCCGGGCTGGGAGGCAGCCTTGGCTTTGGTTTCCCAGGAAGCCCAGGCGACAGGGACCACACTTGAAAGAGCCCTAAGAGTAAGGAAGCACTGTCTCAGGAAGGAGGGTCAGCCTACCAGGCACCCTGGAACAGCACCATCCCACCTGAGGGTTAGAGGGTGGGCACTCGGCTGCATGCCAGGTTTGGCAGTTATCTTGTTCAGGATAACTTGCTAAAGGTCACAGCTAGTGAGGGGCAAAGCTAGAATTCCAAACCAGGTCCATGTGGGACACCTACTATGTGTAGTGCCCTGGGGAAGGAGGAGGGGAAGCAGGAAATTTGAAGAGGGAGTTGCACACTCCCACTACCCAGAACACACTCTGGGTGCTCAGCTCACCACTGTATTGGTGCAGATAGAGTTTGGGTCACAGCCACCGTTGTTCCCGTCATTGCACTCATCAACATCGTTGCAAACCTGAAGGGGCAGACTTTAGGTAGAACCAGACCGTGGTGGATCTCCTTAGATACAGGAGAGGGCACTGGTGTGCCCTTATCTGTGAACACTGACATGAGCCCAGACCCAGAACCAACGCAAAGCTAGCAGATGAGCCTCATCCCATTTATCACAAGGGCCCCATGGCCCACCCAGAAACACACCACACCCAACCTGACCTGTTTGCTGGCTCGGGCATAGTCGATGCCCACACCGGACACCCGTGTGCCTTTGTAGCCTTGAGGACAGGCCTCACAGTGAAAGCCAGGCACAGTGTTGATACAGCCTGAGCCCAGGAAACAAGGGTCGGCATGCGCGCACTGGAGACCAGACGAAAAGGAAGGTGTCAGGCCCCGGCCTGTGATCCTAGGACCGCAGCTCCTGGTGTCCCATTTGCAGTCCTTCCCACCCAGCATCACTGTGCTCTGAGCCCTGCCCGCAGCCTCCTTCTGGGTTCCCTCCTAACCAGCCATCTCAAATTGCTCTGCCACTCCGCCAACACCTTCCCTGCGTGGCCCTTCAGTCTTTGCCTCTGGACTTCTGCCTCCTTCCCTTCTCACACTTTTCTGGTCTCCAGCCTCTCCTAAACCCCAGGTTCCTCTGCTTCTGACCAACATTCACCCCGCCTTTTTGGGCCTCTGCTAACTCCCTCCCCACAACTTGCTGTGTCCTTCCAGATTCTACCCGTCCCACCTCATTGATGTCAGTGCAGTGGGTGCCGTTGCCCTGCAGGCCAGGGGGGCAGGGCCCACAGCGGTAGCCAGGGTACTCGTACACTTCCATGCAGTCCACACCTCGGAAGCAGGGGTTGGGACTGCAGTGGGAACGCTGCTCATGGAAGCCTGAGGAGAGGGCACAGCAGAGCCACCAAGAGGTCACCATTCAAATCACCGCAATGGGAAACTATGGGGTAAGAAGCACAGTGATACCACCTGGAGCCCTCCCCCACTCTCCCACTCACCGCACACCTGACACTCCATGATGGTGTTTCGGATCAGAGACATTTCCTTCACCTGGTAGACATAAGGATGGGGAGGAGCCAGCTCTTAGCCTCTGCCACCTTGCCCCCGAGTCTGCTACCCTTTGAAGGCCCATTCCAACCTGGTCTCGAATGTCATCCCGCAGCTCCACCAGGATCTGGTTGAAGAGGGTGAGTTGGGTGACCAGCGCCTTGGTTTGCTCCCCTGTCAGGGCCCAGGGTGCAGAGAGGCTCAGAACTGGGACACCAGCCCTGGTCCCTCTGGATAATAAGCTAGCTCTGGCCACTACTGCCCACCCCCCACCACCTTTAAACTCCACCCTATTCCTGGCAGAAAAGGACTTAGTCTCAGGTGGCTGCCAAAGCCTGGGACCTCCTTTCCACCCTCATGCCCCTTCCTCATTGTAGCTGACTCACCTAGGATGGAGTGGAGTGCACTTGTCACTAGAGAGAAGAAAACACAATCAGAGGGTGGAGATGTGAAGAGGGGCCTGTCTCGTGAAGAGGTTGAAGGGACAGGAAAAAAGGACTGGAGCCTTGGAATAAAGATGGGGTGCTGGATGGGAGAAGGTCAGAGGTGACAGGCAAGCAGTCCTAGCTCTTTCCACAGGGCAAGGGACCCTCTAAGGGAGCTGCTTCAGATAGTCAAACCCAAATCCCTCTGATTCCCAGGCATGGCAGTGAGAGAAGGGATCCCAGGAAGGTGACCCAAAGCAGGGCCAGGGCCTCAACATATCCCACTTCCTCCCTCCCAAGCTTCTACCTCAACAGCACTTTCTTTGAAATATCTGGGAGAAGCGGTTGTTTTTTAGGTAAGAGCCTCTGAACATCTGTGTCGGAAAGGCCAGGCGGATGGGCAATGCTCAGAGAAACTGCTATTAGGTGACTGCCACCAATAGGAGCTAAAAAAAGAGACCCAAGACCCTTATCTCAGGCAAAACCAAGGCCAAGCAGTTAACGTCCTCACCGCACCCAGACTTCTTCAGAGTTCCAGTCTTCTCTTGCGTGGCTTTGTTTCTGGCTACCCTGGTAGGCAGGATGGCCCGAACGGGGAGATTTTTTTGACCCACACTTTTTGGGATGGCTTTATTGTTTGGAGATCACAATAAGAGGTGAAGAAGATTTGGGGTAAACAGGGTCAGAGCCCCAGGAATAGGTGAATCAAAGTAATGAGTGTTAAGGGGGAGGTGAAGAAGATGTGAGTCATCAAAGACCACAGGATATGGTCTGGGCTCTAGGGTTTTAGCCAACAGAAGTCTCTGAGTTACCTGCACTGTGGATGGACTCATCCCCCTGGAATGGACACTCACTCAGGGCTCCAACCCGGGCCATGGACCCGCCTAGAATCATTTTCATAGATTCCACGAAGCCCTGGGGGCATAGGAGCAGAATAGGATGGGAGGACCTACCAACTCCACCCACTGGTGCAAACTCTGTTTCCACGGAAACTCACCTGCATCCTCAAATAAGCCTTCTGTCCAGTCCTAATCTCCAGTCCATCAACTTCCGCTGGAGGGATCGGGGCCAGTGCCGGGAGACCAGCATGTTGATCACCCAGTTTGCAGTCCACATAGAGCTGCAGGCCAGGGCTGGGGTGGGATGGGCCTCGGAGTCGCAGGAGTGCTGTGTGTGTGCGCCCATCGGCCAGGCCTGCTTGCTGTAGGTTCACTGCGTGGACTTTGCCATCCTCCCGCTGGTACCGCACCAGCACTGCCCAGGAGGGGAGGTCAGTATGGGTCCCATCCCCCATCCCCTGTCTCCCAGTTGAGCCTTGGATCAACTCTTCTGGATGCCACATCTCTAGGGCTATTATCCTGTACTCAGCTGTGTACCTCTCAACACCTTGTCCATAATAGGTACACAATATATGTTCTTTTAAATTGGTTCAAAGACTAGAACTTTCTAAGTCTTCAGTGGCATCAGGTCACTCAATCACCTGCAAAGTGGCAGCTGGTTCTATACCTACTGAACTGTTCCATGGATGTGAGGGACCTCTCTATACCCCCCGCTGGGGCACAATGTCATGCCTTCCCCCTCCCCCAGGGCATCCCCAAGGACAACATCCCATCCCAACAAATACCAGGCTTCACCCTATTTGGTTTGGTTGCCTGTCCTTCTGAGGCACCTCCTAAGCACCCCATACCAGGTGGCTCCTGGTGCTGGGGCACAGCCTGATAGTCCATGGTCCCCAGTGGCACCCAAGGAAAATTCAGAGGGATGTGGGAGTGGGAACAAAGGAGAGTGCTCAAGGGGATCCTGCAGGAAAAGAGATGCCCACCAGTCACCTTTGTTGATCTTGCCCACAACAGAAGCCTCCAGCCATCGTGTGTTGTCTTGGCGAGAGTAAAGGCCAAAGAGGACACCACCCTGCTTAGGAGGCAGGCGGAAGGTGGACAAGAGGTAGATGTCCCCAGCAGTGAGCAGGGCTGTCCGGATCTTCTCTGCCACAGCTACCATCTGCCGGGACTCACCCACGGTGAGCAGGTCAATCACTGTCCAGGCAGGGATTATCAAGGTTAGAGAAAGGGGTTAGATGCTAAGGCCTGTCCACTTCCCTGAGCCCTCAGGGGTGAGGCATCCTTCATCACTCCCTCCACTCCCACTACCAGACAGTGTTAGTAGCCTCAAAATTCAACCCTTGCTGCTATGAGAGGACAAGGTATTATGCCTTCCTTTCCCTCAACACTGCCTACTGCCATTCTCTTGGCAACCCCCAGGCCTGAGGCTCATTTGGAAACAGAAACAGTGCCGCACACACTTGAGATGTTCCCACCAGGTGGCGCAAGGGAGTCACTGCTGATTCCAGGCAGCAGTAGCACCAGGTGCCCACAGCACAGAAATTGGAAGGCGGTTTCTCTTTACACTGCTGGCTTTGACTCATTCTACATCCTAAAGCCCCTCCTCCCATCCTGGGGGCTCAGCACACTCACTCTGGAGGAGAACAGCTGCCCACTGAGGGCTCTGACCCTCCCACTGTCTGGCTTTCTCCCTTGGAAATGTAGGACCCAGCTCCTCTGCCTCCTGTGTCCTGGCCAATCTGTGGTTTCCCTTCCAGCCAGTAAAGAATCTGTGCCTGTCATCTGCTCCAGCTACCTCTCCCACACCCATGGGCCCACCCCACCACCAGACCTCCCGGAAAGCCCAGACCTCTGGGTCCCAACCCCCACACTGTCCTTGAGCAGCCAGCAGCCCAGGAGATGAAGAAGCTCAGAGGACCACACAGTGCACCCACCTTCACACTGCTCTCCCAGACTCTGGGGTGCCTGGGGATGCTCAGACACTGACCCAGCCAGGCAGCCCTAGCATCCAGCTCCTGAGTCCTCTTCCCTGGTCTCACGCTAACTCTGGCCAGTTCCCACTCACCTATCATCCTCTGGTGTTCACTCCTTCCCACAGGGCCACAACGCACCGTCTCTTCGCTCTGGCTGTTTCAGAACTCTTCCCTTCCCTTTGCCCACATGTTCTCTGCGACTAGGCTGGGGGCCAATGGGGAGGAGGCAGAGGGGTCGAAAAGGCTGGAGACAGGCTTACCCTGCAGGTCCTGACTGGCAGATGCGAAAGTGCAGAGGAGGAGAAGAGCCAGGGCTCGCCGAAGTTCCTGTGTCTCCATGCCGCTCAGCCGCTCAGCCGGCTCACTAACCCTGGCAGGCAGGCGGCTGGGAGGGGAAAAGGCTAGGCGGAGAGAGCAGAAGCAGGGGGTGGGGGGTGGGGGGGGGGCGGAGGGACTGGAAGAGGAGTTGAAGGGGGGGCAGCAGGCGGGTGAGGGGGTGCTGAAACAAAGAACTGCCAATCACCCTGGAGGCATCCCCAGTTCCAGGAACCAAGGGCACTGGGGAAGAGCATCGGAGGCCTCCATGCCTTCTGCCTCTCCCCAATGGTACTCTCATCCTACTGCCTCCCTCTCTCCTGACACCTCGTTGTTGGGGGCCACTACCGAATGCTGTTTTCTGGAAGTCACAGTTGGGGGAAGCAGAAACCTCTGGCAGGGGAGTGCCCGACAGTGGGCATCATTCCACAGCTGACATGCTAAGAAGCCAAGGGAGTGGTGGAAACTACATTGCTCTAGTGCCCAGAGGATGCCCACAGGGCATTAAGTGTGATGCTCTGACATGGCAAGTGCTCTTTATTAGGGTGATGGTCCCCTGACATGTGTCTGTGCCTCCATTTTCCCTCATTCCTAGGAAAACCTGGAAGGGTCCAACGGGAACTGGAGGGAAAGTCTAAAACAATGGTCAGTGAGGTCGGAGTGAAGAAATCAGGAAAGAAGAAAGGGACACCAGAGACAGGAGTGGATCAGGGAAAGGGGGCTAGATTGGGAACACCGGGGGGTACTGGTGACAGCCCAAGACCCGGAGGAAGCGGAGGGGCGCCTCAGTTCCGTTACCAAGGCAACAGCCTGTGAGCCCCACCTCCCTTCCCCCTACTCAGGCCCTAGCCCAGCCTCGCTCGGGCGGACGCCACCGCCCCTGTTTTGTTTCCATGGCGACAGGCGGCGCGGGGCCCGCTCCAAGCATAACGCGCTGTGGAAAACATGCGCCTCGGGGGATCCCCCCCGCATCCCCGGCTCAGGGCCGAGGCCTGAAGGGCCCTAGAGCAGTCCAGGCCACGTGCAGATTTGCGAGACACCCCCAGGGCTGGCCCAGGCGCACGAGATCCCCTTCTCCCAGGCCTGTCACTCTTTCGGGGGTTTGGGGATCCCTTCTAGGCCCAGGCGTCTCGACCGGCCAAGACGTCTCGACCCTCCGAGGCGCCCCAGGTCGACAGCCCTTCCCCCCTTCGGGCGCTGTCTCTGGATAAGGCGGTGGCCGCCCTCCCCGGAGGCCCTCAGCTCCGCCCCCGCCACCAGGCCTCCTCAGGGCCAAGAGAAGACACACCTCCCCGAAGCTACCCTTAGCCTTCCTCTAGCTACCGCGGAGCGGCAGTAGGGGGGCGGGTCCGCGCTGGGGCTGACAGAAGTGCAGAAGGAGGTGCTTCCGGGACAGAGGGCGGGCAAGATGGCGGCGCCCATGGAGCTGTTCTGCTGGTCGGGGGGCTGGGGTTTGCCGTCAGTGGACCTGGACAGCCTGGCAGTACTGGTGAGGGGTGGTGCCGGCGCCCTCTGCTGCCTCCTGGAGGACTAGGGAAGGGGCCCTAACTAGCTGGTTATCTGAATTTTGCCAGGGTGCCTCCGAACGGGCGAAGTGGGAGAAACTGAGGCAATCAAAGAGCGTCCAAGGCCAGTATGGGCTCAGTGCCCTATGCCTTAGAAACCTAGGTGTTGTGTAGCCATAAAAAGAGGACTGGGCGGGGGTTCAGAATATGGGTTTTAGTCCTTGCTTTTCCATTTACTGGCTGTGTGACCTTGGGACGATTCCTTCTCCTCTCTGTGCGCTGTTTCTTCATACAGATCTTTACAAAAGCCGAACAATCTCAGGGTTCTCGGGCTTGGCATTCCTGTCTTCTCCTCAACCTCTCTTTCTTCCTCCTCCTCCTCCTCCTCACTAAACAGCATTTTTTGAGCTTATTGTGTATGGAACCAAAAGGCCCACAGCAGGGTTCTGTAGAAAGAACTTTGGAGTCAGACTAGTTCATTTCACTCATTCACTCCTTCATTTAACAAGCATGTATTAGCCCTCTTCCAAATACCAAACATTGCCATGCAAAAATAAATAAGACTTGGTCCCTCTGGCGTTGTTTACAGAAAGGCAGAAATGTCAGCAAATAAATGTAATAAAACGTTCAGGTGCTAAGGCGTAAGTACAAACAGGTCACAGAGACTGCCGAAAAAGGGCACAGTCAGTTTTTACAAGAAAAGGGCTATACTCATTAGAAAAAAAACACTTCTGAGGATAGGTGTTCACCAGATAAATGATAGTAAAGGAGATGGATTTTCCTAGCTGACTTGAAATCATGGACAATCCATAATCTCTGAACCCTGTGGTGCTCATTGTGAAGTGGGCACAGTAAGGGTCACCTGTGTGTATGTATAAAGTACTAAGCATAGATCATAGCACAAAAGGTATTCAATGTTAATTTTCTTTTTTTAAAAAAGATATTTATTTTTAGAAGGAAGGGAAAGGAGGGAAAAAGAGAGGGAGAGAAATGTCAGTGCGTGGTTGCCTCTTGTGCACCCCCCGTCGGGGACCCAGCCTGCAACCCAGGCATGTGCCCTGACTGGGAATTGAACCAGCAACCCTTATGGTTTGCAGGCCAGGGCTCAATCCACTGAGCTATACCAGCCAGGGCTCAATATATTATATCTTTTCTTGATTCCACTATGGGGCCATGTCCCTGGCCTCTCTCTGCCTTCTGCTTTCTTCCCTGCAGACCTATGCCAGATTTACTGGTGCCCCACTCAAAGTGCACAAGATCACCAACCCCTGGCGGAGCCCTTCAGGTACCCAGTGCCCTGGGGGGTGAGGAAGGGAGTGTACAAGGGGAGACACAGGAGACAGGAATGTGGTTCAAATATGTACGGATAGATAGCTAAGGGTTTGGTGGGCACACTTCTTTCTCAATGTCAGGGACTTTGCCTGCCCTTCGAACCAGTCACGGAGAGGTCATCTCGGTACCACACAAGATCATCACCCACCTTCGAAAAGAGGTAGGTGGCATGGCTAAGGGTGCTGCCAGGGAGAAAAGTGCAGTCAATTCAGTGTAACATACTTATTGAGTACCCAGTATATGCCAGACTAGATACAGGTGACCTGGCGCTTCAAGGAACACGTAGTGCTCGGGGCGGAGGGGCACACACATTGTTGGTATGATACTATAAGTGGTAGGTGAGATTAAGCCGGGGCACTTTGGGGGCACCTGAAGGCACAGCGCCTTCTGCTTGCTGGGTGGAGAGGGAGAGATAAATAGGCTGATGACACAAGGAAGGAAAAGGAATGTAGAAGAGAGCAGTTGGCTCAAATGAGACCCTCGAAAGTGAGACCATTGCCTTTTTTCAGGGACCAGGTCAGGCAGGACATGGGACTCAGGCTGGACAAGGCTTAGAGCCATGGTGGGGAAGTTGGAAGAGCATTACAAGAATGGGGAGGCCTAGGCTATGCCCTTCACTCTCTCTTTGACTTGTGTGACCTTTGGTGAGTCATTTAACATCTCAGAGCCCTAAGCTCCTTGTTTGTAAAACTAAGGGCACTAGCTAGGATGCTTTCCAAGGGTTCTAGCTCTCAGGGTCTGATCCCAAAAGGAAACACATTATCAGAAGTGGGACCCTCTTCTTCATTTCTACTTTCCCAAATATTAAGGAACTGGGGAATTAATGGAGGCTTGAGAAGCATGATGAGAGGGGATCTAGGTAGAGCCAAAGTTCCTGGCAGGGACTGGGACACTGCTGTTTACTTACATATAAGCACAACTTTTCCAGTTTCCAGAGTTTTTCCCTAACAGAGCCACATTGAGAGAAAGAGAACCCCATTCCACAGGGGAGAAAATGAGGCTCAGAGATTTAGGGATCATGTTCAGGAGGTCATTTGGGGACAAAGCTTACTCAGGATGTGGAAGGAGTTGCTAAGCAACAGACACTGGAACCTAGAAAGATGAGGCAGCCTGAGAGCTGGGGGTACAGTTGGAATGTGTGTGTGGTGGTGGTGGGGCCTGGGCCAGAGAATGAAATTGAGGAAACAGCCAAGATGGACATTGAAAGAACAAGCCAGAGGGCCCTGGGCCTGGCTTCACTGGGTCCCAGGAGCATGAGGATGGTGCCCCTAGCTCCTGAGGCATGGATGGAGGTCCAACCTGCCTCTGAGCTCCACTTTGCTAGCTTTGTGGTGCCTGGATTGGGGAAGTTACTGTTAGAAAGTTGTTGTCAGCAGGCATGTTGCCACCTTTCCGTGGAAACTCTGGGAGCTGCTCCTGGTTTGTGGCTAGGCCCTCTTTCCTCCCTGCGATGGGTGTAAGACCTTGACAGCCAGGAGGCTCCAAGGCCCAGGCTATCCGCCAACAGCAACAGGCTACTAGCTGTGCCCAGGCCAAGGGGCCTCAGCGGGAAAAACTCCTTACTCTACCTCTGCTGCACTCAGAGGCCAGTGAGGGTGGTACCAGACAGGATGCCCCTGGGAAAGTGCCCTGGAGTCCCCTAGCATCCACCTCATTATGGACATTTCTTCCACAGAAGTACAATGCCGATTATGATCTGTCTGCCCGACAAGGGGCAGACACCTTGGCCTTCATGTCTCTGCTGGAGGAGAAGCTGCTCCCAGTGCTGGTAAGTGTTCCCAGACCTCCCAGTGTTCATGACCAGTGGGGTAGCGGGCCAGGGACACACACACCCAACCCCTCAACCCCACCCCCAGCCTTGGAGCAGCGTGGGGATCAGAAGCCCACCCTGAGTCAGGTAGGTATACTAGTTCACACCTGCCTGTTCCTTCCTGCGTACCCAATCCCAGGTACATACTTTTTGGATAGATGCCAAGAACTATGTGGAAGTGACCCGGAAGTGGTATGCAGAGGCCATGCCCTTTCCCCTCAACTTCTTCCTGCCTGGCCGCATGCAGCGGCAGCACATGGAGCGGCTGCAGCTGCTGTGTGGGGACCACAGGCCTGAGAATGAGGAAGAACTGGAGAAGGAGGTACCTCCAGGATAGGGACCTATTATATGAGACAAGCCCTGAGGCTGATGGCCAGGAGCAGAGTGCCTGGAAGGGGAGGTGGCATGGTACCTGAAGCCACAAGCCTACCTGTGTCCTCCCTGTAGCTGTACCAAGAGGCTCGGGAATGCCTGACCCTCCTCTCTCAGCGCCTGGGCTCTCAGAAATTCTTCTTTGGAGATGCGTGAGTCTGACTCCAGGGGAATTAGAGGTGGCTTGGAAGATGAAGGTTCAGATGTAGCTGCAGGGGCTGGGTGGACCAGCTTTGGACAAGAGGTCCACAGGACAGACACTGGGTCTGGTGACAGTGGGGCTGTGTGTGGGGCTAGAGCCGCCTCAGTGGTACAGGAGGGTGGGAGGGCCGCCAGGCACAGGAGGGGCCTGCAGGGCTATGGGGCGCTCAATGTGCCCTTTATGCAGCCCTGGGATAGAGTCCCATTCAGGGCCAGGCTGGCGCCACCTAGGGGCCCTCCCCACACAAGGCCCAGAACAGTGTCCTCTCCCACCCTGGTGGTCCCTGCTGCCAGAGCCTACCTCCCAGGGCCAAATCTTCTTCCGACTCCATCTCTACCCCCTATGCCAAAGTCATCCTCCTCCATTGCACCCCTCTCTTTGTGCTTCAGCCCCGCCTCCCTGGATGCCTTTGTCTTTAGCTACCTAGCCCTGCTGCTGCAGATAAAGCTGCCCAGTGGGAAGCTCCAGGCCCACCTGCGGGGGCTGCACAACCTCTGTGCCTACTGCACCCACATCCTCAGCCTCTATTTCCCCTGGGATGGAGGTAAGGGGCAGATCGAGGGGTATGGGCGCTGGCCCTGGGGAGAGTGGGCAGGGATCCATGAACTGGCCTCCTTGCCCACCTTTCTTCCTTGTCTCTCAGCTGAGATGCCACCTCCACGCCAGACATCAGTAGGGCCAGAGATTGAGGAGGAGCCATACCGGCGCCGGTACCAGATCCTATCTGTGTTGGCAGGGCTGGCGGCCATGGTGGGCTATGCCTTGCTCAGTGGCATTGTCTCTATCCAGCGGGCAGCGCCTGCCCGGACCCCAGGCACACAGGCCCTGGGCATGGCTGAGGAAGATGAAGAGGAATGATTTGTCCTCGTGCTCCCAGGAGTGATTTTTCTACTATCATGCATTCCAGAGGTCCCTGTGTCTCCCCGTTGTTGGTACAGCCAGAAATGGGCGACCCACCCCCCTCAGAATAAACCTGTTCACATTGACTGGAATCAGACAGTCTCTCCTTTAAGGGGCCACCATTTTTCCTTGCTGGGGGCTGGGGGCTATCTGGGTGCCTTGACTAATTAGCTGCCTGCACCCTGATGCCAACATTGCTCCTGCAAGGGCCTAGTTCTGCATCTCCAGGAAAGACAAACAGTCCTCAGTTCTGGGTCCAGCTTTCCTAGTCTCTTCCCTTCCTTACCCTCCCCCTACCCCCATCTTGTGTTAATACAGACAGTGAGCTCACCCTGGGCTGGGGCCCAGTTTCCACAGGCAACCAGCACAGAGCACACACACAAATTTAGGGGTGGGGTGGGGCCACTGGGGCTTCCCAATCCTTTCCCGAGGGACCTCCAGGCCCTGGCACCAGCTAGAGGGGAGAGTGAGTCACCCAAACCACTGCTCCTGGGCTTACGTCAATTAAGCTCACTCCAGCCCTTCTGTACCCTCTTTAGCCACAGACAGCATGTGAGCTGACTCTGTCCCTTTAATGCCCAGGTTGAGTCCAGGTGTCTGCTTGGGTATCTGCTCCATCACTGGCGACGCCACAAATAGGTGTGAATGGAGTAGGCAGGTGAGACAGTCTCCAGGAAGCCCACAGCAGGGTCCTTGATGGTGAGAGGCACATCCTTGGAGGAGCTGGCGAGGGGGAGGGAGGAGCTGAGAGTGACCCTGCCAAACCCACCGTCCCATCCTCAGCCCAGTCCCCAGGCCCCGCTGCCACTCTTACCGGTTTAGCACCACCACAACTGCAGAGCCGTCGGGATGCACCAGTGCCACTGTGTCCAAGTCATTCTTCTCACTAGCGACCAGCCCCACCCTCTGGGAGCCCTCAGGAATGAACTTGCTGAAGTGGAAACAGGCATCATCAGGGACCCCAACCCAGCTCCTCTGGCCCTGAGGGTAGCTCCCATCAACTCAGAAGTCATCCCCTCCTAAACCTTGCCAAAGCTCTGCCCTAATTCTCCGGGTCTCAAGTGAGGCTGCTGGCATGCCCTGACTTCCTGCCTCCCAGCCCCAGCATTCAGGGTTGTCTGTCTGATGCCATCAAGTCATTTCCTGCCCCGATGGTGCAAGAGGGATAGGTGTGCCTCTCCCAAGGTTCCCACCCTAAACACCTCCTGTTCCTCACACAGGGTGATGTGAGGCCAGTGCACGAGACACTAGGCCTGGTGTGGAGTAGGGGTGCCCGCCCACCACTCCCTCACCTGAAGTGGCCAAGGTGGTAGAACATGGGCTGTTTGTAAAACGTGTCCTTGGCAATGTCCACGATAATGGGACTGTCGACAAAGTTGCGTACCCAGTTGGGTCCCCCTTCAGGATTCAGGGCAAGGTTCCAGTCAGTCCAACCAACCACATGGTAGAGGAGATTCTAGGGCAGGAACAGGGCAGAGACAAAGGTTCCACACGGTCCCCAGATAATGTAGTTAACGAGATAGATGGGCTATGGTGCCTCAGCCCTGTGAGGGGCGCTCTATATCCTTAACATCTAGGGGTTGTGAGGAGGGAGACATCACAAGAGAAGCTGAGAAATCTGAGGCAGCTCTTAACTGCTTGAGACCCGAGCATTTGGAAAAAGGGTGATGAGACGTACAGGTCTGTGAAGGGAAGACAAGATGGAGAATCATGATATCCCAGAATATCCCCAAGAGCAAGCCAGCTGGGGAACAGTTGGAGAGGAGGGCTTATCATCAGCCTTTGGTGAGACTCGGAAGGGCCGGATGGCCTGCTTTGTACACAGGGACACAGGCGGCTCACCGTGATGATGCTGTGGCTGTACTGCATCCCTCGGTCCCAGGAGCCTAGCCGCACACTCTGTTCCCAGAACTTGGAGCCCACACAGGCCTCTGAGGCAAAGAGCATGGTGTTGGGGAACAGGCGGTGTGTCTCCCCCAGGGTGGCTTTTGCTGGAGCCAGAAAGTCCAGGTACCAATGTACAGCGATGCCATGAACATACTTAGCTGCCTCTGGGTCTGCCAGCACCTGTACAGGGAATGGGAAGGACTACTGGGAAAAGGGAGCCATTGAACCTGGCCCCTGTACAGAGGGTTCTGGAAGAATCACTAGGGGACCAGAGAAATGGGCAGTGGGATGAATGCAACTAGAGGAGGTTGAAGTAACAATCCTGGGGATCTGTGGGGCCCTGGAGATGCAGAGGGGATCACCACCACCCCAGCACTCCAGGAGGTACCACCTGGGGACCCAGCTCCAGCCCAGGGAGCTCTAAGAATCCAGTCAAGAGTTGGGGAAGGGAGGGCACTCTGTTTGAATACAGTCATTTGGATTCTGAATTTGAAGGTTACTGGGGTACCCATGGAGGTGCTGGGCCTTACCACCTGAGCCCAGCGGGGCAGCAGCAAGCGTTGGTCATCCAGCATGAGCAGATGGACATTGCGGTGTGTGCTGTTGGCCAGGGCAGGACCCAGGTCACGGGCAATGAAGTCTCGCTGGTGTTCAGGGGTAAAGCCCAGGCACTGGAAGGGGTACCCGCTAAGTAGCCCTGCAGAAGGCTCGTTTTCAGCTGTTATTGCCCAGAACTGTAACTTGTGCTCAGCGTAGGCATCCAGGAACCTGGCAGGAGAAGGGTATATTTGACCATGGCCAAGAAAGGGGACCAAGACCCTGAGGAATAGGAGGCCCGATGAGGTGGGGAAAGCTAGGGGTCCAAGTCTGAAAGGCACAGAAGGTAGAAAGGTGAGATGAAGAGGGTCAAGCTAAGACACAGACCGTGCTGGTCCAGACCCCATGGCCTTGCTGCTCCCTTACTTGACAAAATATCTGGCCCAAGTCTGATGGTAGAGGTCACCTGGCTGACCCTTGAGCGACCCCCTCCCATTCACTGCCCCATTGGTCTTGAGCCAAGTGGGTGACGTCCAGGGACTGGCGAAGAGTGAGACAGGGCGCTGGGACATCTCTAGGGCTTGATGAATCAGGGGTATCTAGAAACAAAGGTAGTGAGGAGAGAGACACCCAGAGTTGGAACACAAACAGACTGGCTCAACCAGTGTATCAAGCTTAGCCTCCCTCCGTCCCACCCCCAAGACAAACCAGAAAGAACAGGGGCCAAGTTCTGTCTCTCTGCAGACTTCTCTAGCCTGAGGCTTTTCAAACACTGGGCATCAATGCCACCAGGGCCTGAGGAAGCCAGAGAGCTCACCTTAAGCTTGATATCTTCCTCTGAAAGGCTGAAGTTGTGCAACTGGAAGTCATCAGGGGTGTCAGCATAGGTGTAGGTGCGAATGGAGAAGTCACAGCTGGCCATGGGTACCCGAATGATGTTGTATTCAATTCCTGCAGAAAAGACCAAGGTCTGGAAATCTGAGTCAACAGAAGAACGTGGGACCTGGTCTACCACTTACCAGTCCTAAACTGTCTGGGCTCCTGGGTTGGAGCCTGAGGTGCCAGGCACCTGAGTGAAACACAGGCCTTCTGAGACTGCAAGTCCCCAACCACTCAGTGGAAGATCAATCTTATTTGGGTAGGACCATCTTATTATTTGAGCATTAAGAGAAGACCCAAATGTCAGGGATGTGTGAAAGTCAGGATCAAAGGAAATGTCAAAGTCAGTTCCAGTATGTCATCTTGTCTTCCCCCTCCTTACCTTCTTTAGAGAAGTATGATTTGAGTAGCAAATTCTGGGCAGGAGGTGACAGGGCAAGGATATTGAGAGCAGCAGCATCTGTCATGGCCCCTCCAAATCCCTTCACTTTCTGGAACTTCTGATCCGGCTGCAGTGTCAGTAACAGCCCTGAGAACACATGCAGGGGATCGAGCGTGTCGGTGCACAAGGGAGAAACCCTGTGACCGCTGGTGTGAGTCAACTCCAGGAGGACCCCAGCCTGGGTAGGGGTGGAAGGTGTAGTGATTACCTATGCCTGTTCGGTTGGCCTGTATGGTCCCTAGACTCAGCTCCATTCGGCGCCCACTGCGTGTGCTCTCATAGCGCGTGAAGGTGCCAGGGGCAGGCAGTGTCAGGGGATCAAGGGAATCACAGTACGTCGCATTGCAGACACAGACCACGGAGCTGTAGCCAAAGCTTTTAGGGCTGCAAGGGTGGGCGCCTGGGAGGGAGGGAGAGGCAAGGCATGAATGATGAAACTGGGGGACGACACACTGGCCAGGAGAGACTGAACATAGGTTTCAAAATCCTCTCGTTGGACCCCCACCTCAAGTTTGTTTCCGTCACTCAAAAGCATTTGTTGAGCGCCTACTGAAGTCCACCACCAGTCTGCCAGAAGGATACCAAAGTACCACGGGGGAGAAGGGAGCCTTGGTGCTGCCTCTCTCCTCCTTAACTCACTCACCTGATGCCCAAGAAACTGTCTGAAGTAGAAGCAATCCCGTGAGTCTGGCAGCCATGAAGCCTACCCTGCGCAGGGCCTTAGGACATTCCTGAGAACACAATGAGGAGTGGCTGGAAGGCAAGCCCCTCTCTATCCCTCAACTGCTCTGGGCAGCCTAGTCTCCCACCTTTATTTATCTCTTCCTTTTAAATGGTTTGTTTATTTATTTATTTTTAGAGACGGGAAGGGAGTGGAAGAGAGAGGGAGGGAAACCTCACTGTGTGGTTGCCTCTCACACACCCCCTCCCAGGGACCCAGCCGGCAACCTAGGCATGTGCCCTGACTGGGAATCGAACCAGCGACCCTCCGGTTCACAGGCCACACTCAATCCACTGACCCACACCAGCCAGCGCTCCCACCTTTAATAGGGATGGAACAGACCCTCTGCTAGTAACAGCCCTCCCTCCAAGGGCTCTGTTAGTGATAGTCTCTGCCCACCCCAACCAGGACCCTTCTCCTCCCCTCTTCCCATCCATTTCTCCCTTGACCTGTCCCTCCATAAAAATGCCATGATGGCCTGAGTTCGAGGAGAGTTTGTCATTCATTGAATGCCAGAACCTGGATGGCCAGGGTTCCAGAATTGAGAGTCCCGGTCCACTCACCTCTCTGGAAGGACTTGAAAGATCCATCACCAGATGCAAAGACTACAGGGTTCTCAAGCTTCGGAGGGAACAGGGAGTCCACTAAATAAAAATAGGGATACAGGTACCTGGGTAGCTGCAGACACCAGATTAGTCTTGCTGGTTAATTCCGGCATAATGGAGTAGATGGGTCATGTGATGACTATGGGAGAGTCACATGATACAGGAAGTGAAGCAACTGCAACCATATTTGTAAAGGGCAACTGGCTTCCTTCGGGCTGTTGGTAATTATACACCCTGTGAAACACTGGAAGGCATACGTGGATGACAACTTTAGGAAGAATCTCTAGATCAAAGATCTGAGTGGAGCGCTGGGTACAGGCTACCGAATTCCAGAGGATGGGAACCACAGTAGGCATATTGCTTTCCTGAGAAAAAATGTTAAAAAGCAATAAAGTTGATACTGATCAAAGAGGTTCACTGTGCAAAATAGTGTAGCCAAAATACTGAGAAATGATTAAGACAATCTTTGCCCTATAGAGGCTCGTGAAGCAGGGGAGTCAGACACTTAGTTACAGGTAAAGACAAACCAGTAACAAGTGTGCAAAGAGGGACCCTCCGTGGTAAGGAGCTATCCTGGAAGGCTTCATGGAGAAGAAAGGACAGGGATCGTTACCCAGGGAAGTGCACGGAGGGTGGGCCCTGGGCAGAGAGGGACGGCCTGGCTGAGGGAGGAGGCCCTCAAGGCTGCTTCCCCGGCCTCCCGTTTCACCATCAGGTACAGGCTGTACTCACTGCTCTTCCTTTCTCACAGCGCAGGCAGGCTGTGTAAAGCAGCTCAGAAGCCGAGACTTGCTGTACAAGCTGTATCCTCAGAGGGTGTGAGAAGGGGGTAAGGCAGCTGTCCGTGATGTTGCAACCACATCACAAATGATGCAGTGGGAGTGACACACACAGTTGTGACTGGACCTACTCCAGCCCTCCAAGCCTATTTTCTAACTGGTAAAATGGGACCATACCATACCTTCTCAGGGTCATTACTGAAGTCAGTGAGATAAGCACATGCCTGGCACACCAGAGGTGGAGTAACTGCTTGTTTGTTGTGTCTTCTTAAAATGGCCTGTGACGTCTTTCTAGACACACTCCAGGCAAAATTGATCTTTTTTTGTTCTAGGTTCTTCTGGCTATTTGACCTTCAATAAATGACTTAAATCACTCTAAGCCTCTCTTTCTCATCTATAAAAGGGAAATGATAGCCCCTACCTCATAGAATTGTTGTGAGGGTTTTTTTAAAAAAGATTTTATTTATTTATTTTTAGAGAGAGGGGAAGGGAGGGAGAAAGAGAGGGAGAGAAACAATCAATGTGTGGTTGCCTCTCGCACACCCCCTACTGGGGACCTGGCCTGCAACGCAGGTATGTGCCCTGACTGGGAATTGAACCAATGACTCTTTGGTTCACAGGCCGGCATTCAATCCACTGAGCCACACCAGCCAGGGTGTTGTGAGGTTTAAGTACCATAATGTGTGTGGCTAGTACACTACTGCACATCAAATTTTGCAATAAGGTAAGTCTTTATGAAGTTCAGTAAAGGAATGTCTTACTCATTCTGTGTAGATGTCCTGACAAGGAGTGAATAGGTGGCAAATTGTTGAACTGAATTGAACCGTCATCACTATGTCAGTGTCTGCCCCATTCAGACTTCCTGTTTTTCCAGGAAATATTGTGCAGGGCTCATTCTTGGGAGGAGGGCAGGTGGTATCTATACCATACTTCCTTCTAGTTCATTCATTCCTCAAATATTTGTTAAGCACATACTACATTTGCCCTTGCCTGCTCTGTTGGGTTTAGGACCCCCCTCCCCTCCCTGTTTCACTCTGTAGGAACAATGTTTGTGAGTCTCTTATTTTTTCTTTTTATCCTTCAGTTTAAAAATCTTCCAATTGATACCACCACATCTTACAGTTTTCTTTCACAATATGATTTGCCCTTGAACTTTTATATTTTATTTTTGAAATAAAGTTGGTTATAATAAGGACTAATGCTTATTTTTTTTTATTTTATTTGTTCATTTTAGAAAGAGAAGGGAAGTGGGGAGAGAGAGCGAGAGAATTTGTTGTTCCACTTATTTAAGTGGTTAATTCTTTTCTTTTTTTTTTTTTTGGATTTTATTTATTTATTTTTAGAGAGAGGGGAAATAAAGGAGAAAGAGAGGGAGAGAAACATCAATGTGTGGTTGCTTCTCACCT
This sequence comes from Macrotus californicus, assembly GCA_007922815.1. NCBI lineage: Eukaryota > Metazoa > Chordata > Mammalia > Chiroptera > Phyllostomidae > Macrotus > Macrotus californicus. Next base: position 26,653 of record VMDR010001232.1, read on the forward strand.
GCCCCCACTGGGGACCTGGCCCAAAACCCAGGCATGTGCCCTGACTGGGAATCGAACCAGTGACCCTTTGGTTCGCAGGCCCACGCTCAGTCCACTGAGCTACAGCAGCCAGGGGTCCATTGGTTAAGTCTTGTATGTGCCCTGACCAGGGATCAAACCCACAACCTTGGCATACCAGGATGATGCTCTAACCAACTGAGCTACCCAGCCAGGGCAGGGCTAATTTTTGCTGTATACTTATTCTGTGCTGCTTGTGTACATTAGACCCTTATCTCACTCTCATTTCATTCTCACAAGGCAGAGAGAGTATTATTTCTCCCATTTTAGAGATGTGGAACCTCTCTGAAAGGTCACTAAATTGCCTAAAGTCCCTTGGCTACTCAGTGGCGGAAACTGGATTCATATCCAGAGTCCTGTGACATGCATCTCATATTTAGAGAGTGCCTCTGGTGTGCCCAACGCTATGTGAAGTGCTGGTTATTTTCAAAAGCTGCAGTGTTGATCTGCAGTGCTTGTTTTGTATTGTTTTAAAATTGTTCCTTATTTTTACAGAGGGTTCTACCTGCCCAAGGTGAAGGCCAAGTTGGCTTTTGAAGTGTGGTTACTTGGCAACATATCTGGATCTGTGTCTTCCAAAAGGCGTCAGTCAAGGGACATCACTTCAATAATGAAACAAAATCCAGAACTCCCAAGTTGGCCAACAATGCTTGATTTCATACTTACCTGGCAGGGGAGATACCATGGTCACACAGGTGGTTTTCCCAGGGCAAGGCTTATCCATTGTACTCCGCATGTGCTGACCCCTGTGATTTCCCCAAATGTGGGAAACTCGACTGCATCAGTAATAGTGGGGCACTGTGTTCATGCTCTCCCCTGAAAAAAAAAGGAAAAAAAGCCCAATGCTTGATTTCAGCTGGGGAGGGCCAGCTCTGCCTCTGTGTCTGAGCTCCACTCTCCCCATCCTGGAGATCTCAGTCCAATAGCCCTCATGTCCCCTTTCCATAACAAGTGTTTTCTAATACACTCTTTACTGTCCTGAAATGAGTCAGTAAACAAGGAATACGATCCAGAGCAGATCGTATTTTTAACAGATAGTGCTGAGACAACTGGATATCCACATGCAAAAAGATAAACTTAGACCCTTACCTCACTCTGTTATTTATTTATTTATTTATTTATTTATTTATTTATTTATTTAAATGATTTTACTTATTTTTAGAGAGAGAGGAAGGGAAGGAGAAAGAGAGAGAGAGAGAGAGAGAGAAACATCAGTGTGGTTTGCCTGTTATGTGGCCCCCACTGGGGATCTGACCCAACCCAGGCATGTGCCCTGACTGGGAATCGAACTGGCAACCCTTTGGTTCACAGGCCCATGCTCAATCCACTGAGCTACACCAGCCAGGGCTCACTCCATAATTTAAAAATAAAGCAAATTAGCCCTAGCTGGTGTGGTTTAGTGGATTGAGTGCTGGCCTGTGAACCAAAGGGTTGCCAGTTCGATTCCCAGTCAGGACACATGCCTGGGTTGCGGGCCAGGTCCTCGACTGGTGGTATGCAAGAGCCAACTGATCAATGTTTCTCTCCCTTCCCTTCTCTCTAAAAAATAAATAGTCTTTTTAAAAAATTAAAGCAAATTAGACCATAGACTTAAATGTAAGAGTTAAAACTAGAAAACTGGAAAAAAGCATAGGAATAAATCTTTGTGGCCTTGGATTAAGCACTAGGTTTTGTGTGGTCTTTTTTTTTCCATTTTTTTAAAGCAGTTATTATCTCACCTAGTTTCTGTGGGTCAGGAATTCAGGGGTGTCAGTCCAGATTTAGCTGGACAGCTCAGACTGGAGGTTTCTCATGAGACTGTGGCCAAGACATTGGCCAGGGCTACAGGCATCAGCAGGCCTAACTGGGCTGAGGCTCTGCTTTCAGAATGCACCACTAACACAGGTGGTCAGCTGGGGCTGACTGTTGGCAAGAGGTCTCAATTTCTCACCATGTGGACTTATTTATAGGGCTGCTTGAGTGTCCTCACAACATGGAAGATGGCTTCCTCCAGAGTGAGTGATCCAAGAGAGACCAAGGCAAAAGCCACAATGTCCTAGCCTCAGGAGTCACACATCATCCTTTCTATACTTTCCTATTGGTTTTGCAGGTCTTTCCCATAAATGTGGTGGAGAAACGAAACAAAGGTGTGAACAGTAGGAGGTGGGATCACTTGGGGCCAGCTAGAAGGCAATCTACCACAGTCCACCCTCTTAATAAGTCATGTCCCTCCCACACGTAAACAGTCTTACCACTTCCCAAGGTTCCCTAAAAGTCTCATCCTATTACAGTGAAAAGTACAGAATCTCACAGGCAATGGTTTCTTACATATGATTCTAAAACACAAATGACAGAAGAAAAAAAAAAGATAAATTAGACTTCATCAAAACAAAAAGTGTTTGTGCCTCAAAGGATGCCATCAAAAAACTAAAAAAAGCCCTGGCTGGTGTGGCTCAGTGGATTGAGTGCCAGCTTGCGAAACAAAGGGCTGCTGGTTCGATTCCCAGTAAGGGCACATGCCTGGGCTGCAGGCCAGGTCCCCAGTGAGGGGCAAGCGAGAGGCAATCACACATTGACGTCTTTCTCTCTCTCTCCCACCCTTCCCCTCTCTCTAAAAATAAATAAATAAAATCTTAAAAAAAACCCTAAACTAAATAGAGCCCTTAGCTCAGTTGGTTGGAGCATCATTCTGTAACTGAAAGGAGGTTAACTGAAAGGTTGTGGGTTCAATTCCCTGTCTGGGCACATGCCTGGGTTGTAGGTATGTGCCCTACTAGGCACCTGGCCCACAACCCAGGCATGTGCCCTGATTAGGAATCAAACCAGTGACCCTTCTGTTCACAGGCCGGCACTCAACCCACTGAGCCACACCAGCCAGGGCTGTTGCACACTTTTAAAAGACTTAGCTAAACACCAAGGGAGGGCAACTGGGCAATAAATATTAACAAAAGTAGGAATTCAAAAATAGTTTGGCAGAATTCTGATCCCACTTCTGCCTGCCCTTTGCCGTGCTGTAGGCTTGGCTCAGACAGCAAATTCCTGCCCTGGAGACAGGCTCCTTGCTCTTCAGACCTCAGACCAACTCCCCAAGGAGGATGTCCCTCCCAGTCCCACTGTTACCTCCATGGTCAAGTCAAAGAGAGATACTTTCTCATTCCATGCACAACAGAGAGTCAGTGCTCAAAAACACTTACTAAGTCAATGAATGAATAAACCTTACCAATCAGCCTAGAACCTGTCCTTTCCATTCCAGTTTCTGATCTGAAGACACACCACTCCACACCAAAAAGGACTTCTTTCTCCAATGAGACTATGAGACTAGACTCTTTCTGTCCCTTACTAGGGTGTGGCTTCACCCTTGAATTCATCTGATTAAACAACTCTTTTTTTTCAACTTCATTGAGATATAATTGACGTATAACACTGTAAGTTTAAGGTGTATAATGTGATGATTTGATCCATGTGTGTACTATACAATGATTACCACTACAAAGTTAGTTTGATTAAGCAACTCTTTTTATTTTTAGATTTTATTTATTCTTAGAGAGGGGAAGGGAGGGAGAAAGAGGGGAAGAGAAACATCAATGTGTGGTTGTCTCTCACATGTCGTCGATGGGGACCTGGCCTGCAACCCAGGCATGTGCCCTGCCTGGGAATCGAACCAATGACCCTCTGGTTTGCAGGCCAACTCTCAATCAACTGAGCCACACCAGCCAGGGCTAAACAACTCTTAAACAATAACCATACCGTTCATTGTAAAGCTCAGTGCACATGGAAAGTACCTGAACCTCATGTGCTGTCCTACATTTTTTCTCAAGATAACAGCCAGTCTCTCATGAGCACTTATCACACGCATTAGCCTGACAACTCCAAGTTACAGATGAGAAGACTGAGACCCAGAGAAGTTAAATAAGTGGCAGAGCCAAGCCTAGTTTCAAGTCTGTACTACTCTGAACCCCAAGCAACTCTTAGTCATCATGTCATACAACCTCCCAGACATTCTGTAGTGTATTTGTAGTTTGGCTTATGTTTGTGGAGCTGCAGCGCAAATCTCCCGATCGCTAAGTCTTTGAAACCTCAGAGCTCTTCACTCAGAGGCGAGCACAGAATGGGGTTCAATGTTTGCTGAATAAATGAATAGGGTAAGCTACCACCCCCACAGTGTTTCAGAGACTGCCCTTGGTGTGGTTTGAAGCAAGGAGTGGTGAACTTCAGAAAGAATAAGGTTAACTCTGAAGATGATTATTAGAGTTAAAATAAGACCAAATGAAGGGGACATGGTTGAGGCTACAGAAATATGGGTTTAAATGAAATAAATATATAAATAAATACAAAACCTCTGTGAACCTCCTGGCACAGCCCTAACTGTTCTGACCCTCCCATGGAGGACTGTAATGAGGATCACAGACAAGGATAATGTCTGTGAAGGTACGTACACCTTGTGAACTGTAAATTCCATATTGGTGGCAGGAAGTGTTATTGTTACTGTTATTCAGTGTTTATTTCTTCCCTGCAGGTAGTCGAGAGGCATCTGTCCAAGATCTCTACCTCCTGCCTTGCTTCCTCTGGCCGCCACCATTTCTGTCCCTAAGGAGAGGCAATATGAACACCAGTTGTAGCGCAGACACCAGTGAAGGCACAGGACTGAGATCTGCTTCGTTACTCACTAGATCGAGGTATCGGGAAGTTACTTGACTTCTTCCGAGCCTCAGTTTCCTCATTTCCAAAACTCTTGCCTTGATCCCTCCCTTCTTGAAGTATTCTCCTTCGTTTCTATGACTCCACTTTCCCGGCTGGGTGTCCTCCCATTTTTCTTTTTTTATCCTCGCCCGAGTACATTTTTTCTGCCCATTTGCTTTTTTCTAAAAACTATTATTTATTTATTTTTAGAGAGAGGAGAAGGCAGAGAGAAAGAGGGAGAGAGACATCAATGTGCAAGAGATACGTTGATTGGTTGCCTGTCTTGTGCCCCTAACTGGGGACCTGGCCTGGCCCGCTATCCAGGCACGTGCCCTGACTGGGAATCAAACCAGCAACCATGGGTTTGCAGGCCGGCGCTCAATCCACTGAGCCACACCAGCCAGGGCATCCATTTGCTTTTTTAGAGAGAGCGAGGAAGGGAGAGAAACTTCGATGCAAGAGAAGCATCGATTGGTTGCGCCCAGACCAGGGACTGCACATATCCACACTGGGGCGCGGGGGATCTCACACACCCCTGCCTGGACCAGGGATCGAACCTGCAACCTTTTGGTTATGGGACAATGCTCCAACCAACTGAGCCACACCGGCCAGATCTGTTCTCCCACTTTTGTCTGCTCTTTCTCCTTTGCAGGCTTCATCTATTTCTGTCTGCAGGTGTTCCTTAGGGTTTTGTCCTAGGTCTTCTCTTCTCATACATCATGCTCTCTCCAAAGAGACAACCCCATGGCTTTGATTGTTCTCTAGTTGCTTTTGGTGCCCAAATATTCGCCTCTAACCCCAATCTTCCTCCTGGGATTGACTATGTGGCAGTCTTGACTCTGACGCCGGACCTTTCCTGGGTCTCACAGACACCTCAGCAGGACCATCGTGAGATCGCCGTCTCCCGCAGCCAGACCTGTGTTCTTCCTCCTGTGTTCCTGTGTTCTCTTTCTCTGGGAATGAAGCCCCTTCCTCCCAGAATCTGGGGCTCATTTTTTAACTTGACAAACTTTTGTTTGTTTTATTTTAGCTTTATATCCCCATGGGGCTCATTCTTGACTCTGTCCTCTCCCTGTACCCTTCTCCCCATTATTTCTCTCCTAGACTACAGAAACATCTCTCTCGGGCTTGTAACCTCCACTTTGTCCTCCAATTCGTCCTCTGAGAAGAACTGGACAGTCTAACTAAGATATAAATTCTGCACCTACCACTCTCCCTCCTCAAACCCTTCAATGGCACCACACCACACTGCCTTTGAGAGGGCTTAACAGGATATTTGTTTCACCCTCATTTCTCACACTTGCACTTGCACCCCCAGTCCCCATTCCTCTTACAGGCTGCATTGCATCTTGCCTCTGCTCTCCTCCCTGCCATGAGTACTTTCTTCTCTTCTCCTGAAAAAAGTGAATAATTCTTCTTTTTCATCATTATGGTCTCAGCCTTAGTATCACTGCTGTCGGTACCATTTTCCTAACAACTCAGACTGGGTTAGGCACCCATGCTATGTGCTTCCCAAATCACACATTCGGTTTTTTTTAATTTTTAAAATATTTTATTTATTTATTTATTTTTAGACAGAGAAGAAGGGATGGAGAGAGAGGGAGAGAAACATCAATATGCAGGTGCCCCTCATGTGCCCCCCCACTGGGACCTGGCCCGCAACCCAGGCGTGTGCCCTGACTGGGAATCAAACCTGCAACCCTTTGGTTCACAGGCCGGTGTTCAATCCACTGAGCCACACCAGCCAGACCCACTCACACATTCAACAAATAATAACCAGGCATCTACTGTATGCCAGGCACTGTTCTAGATCCTGCGGACACAGCAGTAAGATGTTAAAGTTGCTGGCTGTATGGAGTTTATGTCCTAGTGGCTGGTAGAGAAAAAACAAAAACATAATTTCACATGGTCCTGAGGACTATGAAGCAAAATAAAGGGATAGAGAGTGTTGGATAGAACAGTGATGAGGGTAATTGTAGTAAGTGAATTTAGAGCAGAAAGTTGGGGGCCAGATTCTGTAGGCCTTGGTGGACATAGTAAGGAGCCTGAATTTTGTCCTAAGATGGAAAATCACTGGAGAGTTTGATGCAGAGAAGTGACAAGATCGGATTTATATTTTTAAGATAATTTTGGCTGCTGTGTAGAAATAAGATGGTAGGTGGGGAGGTGCCAATTAGTCTGCCAGGGACTCGCCCCTTGTTCTAGACCCATACCTCACAGCGCTCGTAAAGGCCCTTCCTTCAGGATACATCACTCCTCACCTCCACTTAGCCTAGTTAATGCCTATTCACCTTTCAGGACGCATCTCAGACATCGTTTTCTCCAAAAATTCTCTCCCTCTACACACAACCCTCCTGTAACACAAGCTCATAGCCTTACATCTCTTTTGTAGCGGTTATCTCAATTAATTGTAGAAGTGGTTTAATGTCAGTTATAGCATCCAGTGGCCTGCTAATTCGTTTGCCTGCTGATGATGGGTCAATGCGTAAGTCCGGTAGGGTATAGCCAACTCTGTCCTCGCTCTCCTCCTATCCCCAATGGGCGTATCCCCGATGCGTAGCCTAGAGACTTGCACTAGTCCGGTGTTCAGTGAACGCTTGTTCAAATGTTTGGAGAACAGATAAACTACACAGACCTTATTTCCGCCCTACCCCTCAGTAAGCAAGTGGATAGAGGAGAATTCGAAGATTTTTATCCCCTCTTCTTCATTAGAAAATTACGACCATCCCTACAAATAATGACGGTAAAAAGGTAAAGTGCAAACGCCGAGAGGGGAGAGTTAAGATCCAAAAGGTGCTACATCCTTTACGCCTACCGTGGGCGAAGTAAAACAGCAACCCCAACTGGAGGCGAAGGGAAATCCCACTGCAATCTACAAAGCGGAGTGGGCGGGGCTAAAGAATGAGGCTTTTCAGAGTCTGCGTGTGAGCCAGGAAGCGACCTACCACGCGCAGCCGCCAGACGCTCCGGGCCGGTGGGGCGGGGCCAGGAGGGGGCGGTGCCTCGCTCAGGAAGATAGAGCTTTAATGGTTGGGAGGCGGGACGCAGGCCCCTTCCGCACCTATTATTGGTTTTCCTAGGAACAAGTGGCTCTCTCCGACCAGCGGTAACCCAGACGGCGCGCAAGCGTATTTGGGATGTACTGAGGCGCGAGAGTCGTGAAACGCGCATGCGCCTCGGCGTACACTGAGCAGCGCACCGTGGAAGAGGGAGAAAGGGAGGAGGGTGAGTGGGTTGAGGGAGAGAATTTCCTCAATGAGTCCATCCACTGAAAGCTAAGCAGGATTCTTGACCTTCCTCTTCTGGGACCCTCAGAGTAGGGAACATTCAATGCCAGAAACTGCCCCGTTGGGACCCCCAGGCTTCCCGTCCTGCTACCTTATTTTGCTGTCCTGGCCACACCCCAACCTTCCTGAGGCGGGGTTGTTATGATGGTGAATTATTCAAGAAGTCTTGCAGCCTGACGCCATCTGTGGGCAGTGCCCCTTCCTTCTGAGTAGGGTACCGCAGCTATTCCCAAAATCATAGGGTCCCGCTCTGCCACATCAGCAACTTGAGTTTGTTGAGGACCTACTAAGTGTCGGGTCCAGTGCAATGAGCAAATTGCGGCTCTCTTACATTCTGTGGGATGACACAGACAAAAAGATAATTTCAGATAGTGGTAAGAGCTCAAAACAAAATGGCATTGATGAAATGACTGGACATTACTCAATGAGAAGGTGGGAATGGATCGAAGACCCAAATTCGGCTTAGGCGAAGGCAATAGCCATAGGACAGAACGTTTAACACTTGGGAAAGAGCAGGTACAAAGGTACAAAGGCCCTTGTGTAAGGCAGATCCAGGAGTACCTGACCGTGGTCTCAGAAGGAGTTTGTAGATTATTCTTAATGGGAAGGCATTAGATTTTGGTGGAACCTTGATATGTCATTTCTTTCTTTTTTTAAAAAAGTTTTATTTATTGATTTTTAGAGAGAGGGAAAAGGAGGGAGAAAGAGAGGGAGAGAAACATGATATATGAGAGAAATAGCAATCCGTTGCCTCTCCCAAGCCCCCTACTGGGAACCTGGCCCGAAATTCAGGCATGTGCCCTGACTCGGAATCGAACCAGCAACCTTTCAGTCTGTAGGCTGGTGCTCATTCCACTGAGCCACACCAGCCAGGATGACATGATTTCTTATTTTGCTGAGTAGAGAATGGATTGTTAGGAAATGGGGAAATAGATCCATTCAGGTGTTGACAGAAATTGGTGGCTTGAACTAGGTAGCTGGTGAGACATGGATGAATTCAGGATAGAGGTAGGTAGGTTGGATGAGGGAAAAGAAGAAATCAGGCTGAGATCCCAAGCTTTTGGAATACGTAGCTGACTGAGTGGTGATGCCAGTTCTCGAGAAGAAACAGTGGGAGATGACCAGGTGCGGGGGTGGGAATCAAGAGATCAGCTGTGGCCATGTTGAGGCTGAGATGCCCATTAGACATCCAAGCAGAGATGTCAGGTTGGAGGTTTGAGCCCATGGAGAAGTCAAGGAGGGAGTTATCCATGAACACATAGGTAGTATTGAAGCCATGGATCTTCGGAGAACCATCTACAGCCAGAGTGAAAATAGAAAAGGGCCAAAGGGAGAGCCCTGGGGGCCTCTAGTGTTAAGTAGTGCAGCAGAGGCTGCAAAGGGCACCAAGAGGGTAAAGCGGGGGAAAACAGGAGAACAGGGCATTTTTCAAAGAGAAGAGAGGGGAAAAGTCAAGAGGATTTTCTGGGTAAGTGCTTCTTAGAGGCTGAGAAATGGTCACCTTTTGGTTGCTGAAAACTTCATCAAGAGCAGCACCTGGGAAGAGGTGGTGGGAAGGGCGAGGAAGTGCAGGGAGAAAGAGAGAACTTTCTCCCACGGAAAGGGGCAGAGATGCAGTGTGGCGGCTGGAAAGAAATGTGTCTTGAAAGAGTTTCATCTATGCAAGATGCTAGAACAAAATTTCCCAGAAGTGAAGGGGAAAGTTGAAATTTATTGAAGGCTTACGTAGTGTTAAGAGTTTTACAAACATGTGTCCTCACAATGTTTTACAGGTCAGGAAACTGAGGTTAAATAACTTGCCCAAGATCATGCAGCTACAGGTGGCAGAGCTGAGAAGCCACCCAGATTTTTAAGACTCTTCATGCTTCACCAGCCAATTGCACAGGCATACGGCCCTTTATGTTTAAATACCTGGGACATGCCTTGCTCTGGCCATAGTGCCCCTGGCAAATCAGAGAGCTACTCTCATGCTGCGGGGTAGGACCTGATTATTTTCTTTCTCCAATGCTGTAAGCAGGGTATCTCCCCCAACAGCCTGATTACTCATGCAGTACAGGACAGAAGCTCTCCCAGGCCAGAGGAGCAGAGGCAAGCAGCAGGAGCCCCCCAGAGGTAGGAGGAAAAGGGATGATTTTGGGGTGTACACAGGTTTCCTTTTGTGTCAGCCAGTGCAAGGGAATGCTGGAGGCTGCTGGTCCGAACCAGCTGGTGCCTGTGGCCCAGCATTCATCTGGATCTGTTCAATGTAGTAAGAAGCCCACATCAGAGCCCAGTTTCCCGGCTGCCCCCATTGAGGCTGAGGCTGTGGGGGCGGGTACCACGCTCCAGCCTGCGGGCAGACAGGAGGCGCCGCAGGGAGGAGCTGGAGCTCAGATCCCCACAGCTTCGAAGATGGAGGCTCTCTCGCCCTGGTCGTCCCCAAGGGCTCTGGGGTACCTGAAGGGGGACACAGGAGAGGACATCAATATGGCCCAACCTGAAGTTCCAGGCTTTCCTGGGCACCTCCCAGGCTTCCCTAATGCCTACCGGCTTATGCCCACAGGATCCATTTCCACTGGGGTCCGGGGCTTTCCTGGACATCTGGAGGAAACGAGTGACCAAGCTCCGGCCTGGCCAGCTGCCCTTTAGGTCCCCCAGTGAGTGGGCAGGTGCAGGGCCCGAGGGCAAGGGGACCTTTTGGTAGGTGGGAACAGGTCGTCGTTTCTCGGCAGAATGAGCACGTAGCAACTTGGGGGAAGGGCAGCGAGCTAGACGGAAGAGGCAGGCTTCAGAGCAGAGCCCTGGAGAGAGAGACAGAGAGAGGCAGAGGAGGTGGAATGGGAGGTGCAGACGGCCAGGCAGCACTCCCTCAGCTCCCAACCCCTGGGCACTAACCACACGCCTGACCTGTATCTGCAGAGGAAACGGAAGCAGCTTCTTCCTCAAGCACTTTGGTATAAAGATCCCTGAAGTCAGCTGGGGAGGAGAGGGAGCCAGGGACTGAATGGAAGTGCCCAGTGGACACACCCACCCATCCCACCACCCTCCCGTGAGGATTCAAGCCCAGAGATGGTACAGTTCTCCAGGACAGGGACTAAGGCAGTGTCATTCACGGCAGCATCCTCCCCAGTGCTTGGCACATAACGGTGGCAATGAGCACTTTTTGTGCTGAGCGTTTTACTTGCGTTGCCTCATTTCCCAGTGACTTTATAGTGCTTGTGGTGGAGGTGCTGTCATTACACCCGTGTCATAGGTGAGAAACCGAGGCTTGGTAACTAGCCCAAGCTGTGAGCTTTGGGATTGGCCTCACACACGCAGACCCTCCCCTTTTAGTCACAAAGTGACTGATGTTGTTTCTGGGAGCCAGCAGCACTCAGGCGTTGCCCACTGCAGGGGTCTAGCTTGCCCTTTCAACCTCCTCATGGACCTCAACAGTGTCCCATATCCTGGTGGCCGTCACTGGCCTTCTAACTCCCAGTGCCTGCCCTTTCCTGAACCTTGTTGGTTGGTGGGGGTGGGGGGTGCTCACCAGTGTCGCTGGAGGTGGTGATGCCTGGGTCACTGTGGGACCGTGGCAGGAGCAGCGGTGGTGGGGGAGCCAGATGAAGAGGCCGGTGCCCCGGTGGGGTGAGGGAACCTGAGCTATCGCTGAAGCGGCGGGTTGGGGCTCTTGTGGGAGGGGCTGCAGCTGGCCGGCTGCCTCCCTTGGGTACCCTCCGCCTTAGCTCTGGGAAGCAGGGTCCCACCCAAGGCGGCCAGCCCTCCAGCCTGTGACAGCTGCGGGCAGCTGTGGGGGCACCCAGAGGGGGTGGGGCCTCCGGGGTAGAGCAGGAGTAGGAGCGGGCCGCCCTCGGGGGCCGCCGGGGCAGAGGGCTGTCCTCAAAGGGGCCGCGAAGGCCGCAGTCCAGGCTGAGGCAGTAGCCTGCGCGGCTACGCTGAATGGAGCGGAAGAGCACGTAGTCCACAGAGCGTACAGAGCCCTGCAGCTCCAGCAGGCATGAGTCCTCCGACGGGCTGGAGCCCCCGGGGAGGTCGCCAATGGCTGACAGCACCAGAGACCCGCTGTCCATGGACACTGTGGGCAGCAGGGGGCGCTGGGTAGCACCAGCCCAACCCAGCCTAGGCAGTTCCTCTTTTCTCAGGCCCAGCCTCTGGAGGGCCACTCTGTCTCCAGTTTTATCTCAAAGGAGGCAGTTAAGTCCAGGATTCCAAGAAGCCACCACCCTCGCTGGTCCACATGACATCCACTCAGCCTTGTCTCCCCCTTCTCTGCTATCCCAGGCAGCCAGCCTTTGTCCACCCTCCCAACTTTCTGCTCACCATCTACAATGGAGGCCACTCGCTCACAGATGCAGGAGCCATCATGAAGCTGAGGATCAAACAGAGTGGCCTGCAGAAGACACAAGGGTCAAGGGTCCAGCTCTACACACTGATATGGCCACCCCTACGTGCTGGACAGAACTCTGGAGACCTAGATTCTTGTCTAGCTTTGTCCCTTTGTACAAGTCACTTATGTGGGCCTCAGTTTCCATATCTGCAAAATAGAAATAACACCTCCTCCCCCACCCTCCTCACCGTGCTCTAGGAAGATCAAGAATGACAGTGGGTGTGCTAGTGTTACACAATCACGAGAAATATTGTCTTTACCCAGTGACTGCAGCTCACTCAGCGTTTCATGCTCTAGCCCAGTTCCCTGGCCCACACTAAGCCCTGCTCTCACCTGACTGTCTCCTCGTAGCCCCATGACGGCCTCATAAGAAGGGGGGCAATCAGTAGGGTACAAGGGGACTGGGCTGTCCATGGAGCCATTGTAGGTGATGCTGGGGGAAAAGGGGGACGGTCAAAGCCTGGAGGGGACCTTCCACAAAGATCTCCCCCACCAGTCCAGATTGCATCTGAAACCCCCTTCCCCTTCCTTAGTTTCCCCAGCAGGACTCCACCAGGCCTCACCTCTGTGCATCTGTTTCTGAGCTGCAGGTGTACTCTGGGGGATAGTAAGGAGGTGGGGGCACAGGCGGTACAAATTCCTCCAAGTCCAGCATGGTGTGTAGGAGAGGGGCTGGGGGCGAGGATGTACAGCCCAGAGGCCCCAAGGGACCTGAGACTGAGTGCTCAGGGGCCAGCTGCTGGGGAGCAAGCAGGTCAGCAAACCTGGTTTCTGGGAACACAATTCCCTGGCTCCCACACTCCTAGCTCCTGTACATTTTTCTGGCCCCGCCCCCTCAAAGTAGCTCAGTTCTGGTCCCTCCCTCAGCCCAAACCAGCTCCTTCTCTAACCCCGACCCCACCTAGGACTATCTCTGGCCCTGCTCGTCTAAAAATTCCCCCTCTTTATGACCCCATCTGCACCCAGAATCACCACCTGCTCTCTGTCCTCACCAGAACATCAACCCTTCATCCCCACCCCCATCTAGGATCTTCTTGACTCCACCCAACTTTTAGTCCCACTCTCTAAAGACCCCTCTCCTGGCCTCAGATTGCCATTACACACTTCTCTTACTCCCAGTCATTCCCCTCCCCACCCCCTTGGAACATCCCTACAATAGCAGACATTTCTAATAGGCGATCCACAACCTCTGGTGCTCAGAAGCCTGTGCTGTACTCACCAACCAACCTCCTGAGCCCCAGTCCCAGCCCATACCTTCCTGCTCCCTTCCATTATACCTGCTTGGCCTTGACCCCAGCTGCCCCCTCACCGAGTGCACGAGGTCCAGGGAGAAGATTTGGATGCAGCAGATAATAGCTGAGAGGCTACAGATTATGCAGGCACAAACGGTGAGCCCACAGACACTGAAGAGCAGGTTCTGGGAAAGGGAAGAGAGAAAAATAGGGAAGTAAGAGGGGACTGGGAAGGGGTAAATCCCACATGTTCTGGGCCTGTGAGGACCCCAGAAAGCCAGGTATGGGTGGGGAGGAAGGAATGGTAGAGGTAGGGGGTGCATGCTCACCTTGAGCACCCCTCGGGCTTCATCACAGGTGGAGTTAGGGGCAACTTTTAGTCCCTGCCCTAACTCTGGACAGGGCCGGAGGAGAGAAATGGAGGGGCAGCACAGACAGACCTTTCCTTCCTGAGTGGGAGTGTGGGGAGGGTGAGGCAGACTGAGTCAGGACAGACCCAGATGTCCCTCACATCTCCCCCAACCAGTTCTCTCTGGCTCGCCCTCCTCAAATCTCACCATGGAGCAGTCTTGGAAGTCTTGGGCCAGCTGAGCATTCTTACAGGAGAGAACAGAGCCAGCCATGCTGAGCATGACACACAGTACCGAAAGCAAGGAGAAGAAGGAGATCTGGGAAAAACGGTGCAGATTCAGGGCTGGGACCCTCAGGAGTGGAAAGCTACCAAGGAGGAAGCCACCCTCCTTCACACACATTCATGCCTGGATGAAATGGACTGGAGAGCCAGTTCCCTTCTTGAGGGCATAAACGGGCACCCCCTCAGGTGCTAGGCACCTGCCTCCCAGTGCGCACCAGACCCTGGCACCTACCACTAAAGTAAATGGCCGCTTCCAGGACACAATGCCAACCACCCCGGAGAACGCCAGCTGGGGACAGAGTGGGCACAGGCTCAGCCTGGCAGGGGAGGCACCTGAGTGAGTCCCTCACCACAGGGTGCACCCAGCCCTGTAAGGAGGGAGAGAACCAGGAGAGGGAGGAAAGGCCAGGATTTGGACTGGCAGCTGGTGTGGAGAGGTGGGGCCCAAGGAGCCTCCCCCACCCAACAACTGTGCACCCAACTCACCGAGAATCCAGCCCAAGATGGGCAGGACCTCTTGATGCTCTCGGTGGTAGTGATGGAAGAGGATATCATGCTGAAGGTGACCACCAGGATGCCCAGGAGCACCTGGGCCAGCCCCAGCGTGAGCAGGGCCTGCAGCCAGGGTCGGTGGAGGCGGAGGTGGGTAAGGCCCCAGGTACTGGGCCGGCTGGTAAGCGAGCGGCTGGAGTCACTAGGCGAGGGCATCATGCCTGCCTCCTGGTTGCCTGTGCCGCACTCGGCTCCCTCTGCCACTTGGGAGCATCTCAGAGGTGTCCAAGGCCCCGTCCTTCCTCCTCTCCACCCAATTCGCTCTACAGCCCACCCCCTGGCTGGGTCCCCTGGGGCCTGGCCCAGGGACTCCAGCTGGGGCGTGGGCCAAGGGAAGGATGTCACAGAGGGGCCGCGGAGTGCTCCCTCCCCGCCACTGGACGGGCACCGTGCCCGGGATGGCGATGAGGACGCCGATGAGGACTCCGGGGCACAGGTTCATCGCATCTCCCTAGGGAAGAGGGGCACCGAGAAGGGCCGGTCCAGGAGTGAGGAGAGGATGGAGGTCGGGAACCCAGGAAGGGGTAGGGAGGATAAAAATGAGAGGATGGCAAAGAAGTCTAGAGAAGAGGGAAGGGGTCGGCGTGGGTGACTCTAGAGGGGCGATCGATGTGCCCCCAGAGTGTCCAGTGGGATCCGAGGCCGGCTGGTGGGGAGAGGCCACGGTGCGCTGTCTCCTGAGTCGCCTGCACCGCTCCCCTCCCCACCACGCTCCGTTCCCCTAGCTCCCGCTGCGGTGCGTTTGGAGGGGGGAGGATGGGAATGGGATGGTGTGAGAGGGGCGTGGCTGCGCGGTGCACCCCGGGAGTTGTAGTCGTGGCCAGAGACCCTGAAGGAGAGGGGGAGGGCAGGAGCTGGCGACAGGGCAGACAGGCGTATCTGCCCCGAAGGTAAAGCGCTTTCCAGTCCCAGTCTTTAAGTGGACCCAGGCCCGAGCCAACCACCCTTTGGGCTCCCACTTGAGCCGCACGCAGCCTCTTAACGACCCTGGTCCCACTGCGTTCCCAGCAGAGGCAGCGACTCTCACCAGGTCATTAATTGAGGGGTGGGGAGCAGGGATCCCTGATTCCACGCTCAATCGTGATTCCATGCCCAAGGGTGCACTTCCCCCCTTCTTCCTGCGACAGGCACCCAGTCACCGGGCTCTGCTGCCCCACCCTGGACAGCTCGCCATTCGCCCTAAAGCCAGGCCTGAGCTTCCCTCAGGAATTCATACTGCTTCCACTCCAGGTCTCCGTCACACTTTCTTTTTCATAAGGCCTAGTTCCCAGTAAAAATTCCAGAAACAGGAATGAGTTCCAGTTCCACTTTCTTTTTATTTAAATAACCGAAGCAACAGCCTTGGCACAGCAGAGGGAAGCTTGGTTGGGGTGTGTGAGGGGTGGCAGCATTGTGGCCTGACTGGGCGGTAGGGGGATAGGTGGAGCAGTGGGCTCCCCACACCTTTAAGTCAGGTTCAGCAGTCACAGCTGTGGGGTTGGGGAGCACTAAAGAGGAGACATCGAATACTAATGTCTCACCAAGTCCCAGAGACCTCAGGGATGGAGGCTAGGTCAGCCCCCTCAAGTGGCAGGGCGAGGGTATCCCAGTCATGGGTCACGGGGCCCGGAAGGCATTTTCGGCAGCCCCAGCGGCTGCATTGGCAGCTGCGGTTCGCACCGCAGGGTTGGAGAAAACACCTGCAGCAAATTCTTGCTGGGCCTTCTGAAAGCTGGCACCTGTGCGGCGGTACAAGGAGTGGATCTGCAGGCAGAGGGCAAAGAAATCACAGCACGTTCCAGCCACTGTTACTCCACTCCAACCCACCACCACCACTTTCCATCCTGCTGCTCCAGGTTTTCCTTCTTGGCTCTCCTCCAACACAGGCACACCCTCCCCCGTCCCCCCCAAACACTCCCTTTACCTCAGAGGACCATTAGCTCTGAGCCATCCATCAGCCTGGCCCTCCCCAGTTCTTCCCGAATGTTCCACCCAGGCCCCTAGGGACACACGATCTCACTCTCCTGGCCCCACCTTCAGTGCGGCCCCTCACCCGCTTTAGCATCACAATCCCCAGAACAGCGATGCCAGTGAAGAACAGAGCAACCAGCAGCATGAGCACAGCTACGGCCGTGTTGGTCTTCAGCACCACCAAGGCGGAGATCCAGCCACTGGAGAGAGACAAGCCCGTTCACAGCTGGGTCTGTCTTCCCAACTTCTCCACTGGTCATGTCTCAAACCTACCCTGTTCTCACCCTTCCCATCGAGGGCCACTCCTCTATCAGTCTGGCAGCTTTCCATGCACCACAATCCCAAACTACATCCACTCTCTTCATAGTGTAATCCCAGCTTTTGAACCACCGGCTCCCAGCTTTCCAAGCTCTCTCCCAGACACCTTCACGCTAAATATAGACCCTTCTGTTGAAGAGTCTCCCTCTCCTCTTCAACCATGATCACATCTACCTCCTCCAGTAAGCCTTCTCAGATTGACCTTCTTCCCCTCAATCGAAGCCTGTCTCGAGGTCTGTCTGGCTCTCTATCCTGGAAGTATGTCCTCTCTCAGGAAACTGCACATCCCAAGGATAAAAAACACACTTCCTTTTGCTGAACCACTCCCATCCCAGGACCATGACTTGGTCTAGAGCAGCAGGAGGAGGGGATGAGGGTAGACAGCAGCCTCACGGACCTGAACCCCCAACCTGGGATGCCAATGGCCTGGAGGACAAAGAGCACATCCTGGGCGAAGAAAATGAAGAAGAAAACGAAGAAATTGAACGAACTGTCACTCCTACAAGAAAAGGTTGGGCAAATGGGAGAATTAGGGATGGAGGAGTGGACTGTGGGGGTCCATTCACACTCCCCCACCACCCTGGCCCCCCGACTTACCGGAAGGCCTTATACATGGGGCGGTACCAGCAGACGAAGGAGCAGGGAGTGAAAAGGAGGACCCAGAGGACAGAGAGCCCGAAGCCCGATCCATTGCTGGTTTCCACACAGAAGCTGGCAAGGCAGGCGAGGAAATTCAGGAGAAGAGCCAGAGTGCTGCCTAGCAGGTGGAGGGACAGGATGATGGCTCCTTCTGGACTGCAACGGAAGGTCTTTCCCAAATAAGCCCACCCAATAACCCTCACCAAATGTGGCAACGTAAGGAAGGTAACTTCTGTCCTTACAAAAGCCTCAATTCAACAGGGAGACAGAATGAGCAAACCTCAATCATGTGTAATCCCCTTTGCAAAGGCATTTAAAGGAGTCAGAACACGTTTATGCACGAGGCCAAGGGAGGGGGAAAGAACAAGCACACACATTCGCCAGAAGGCCAGAGAGTAAGCTCTACATTGTATAAAAGGAGTAACCCAGGAAGATCCTAAAGAGATTAGCCTTAAACTCAAAAATGTTGAAAAGAGGTAAAGTGTTTAGTTCTAGGTGTGTGGGCTCCAGGGCAGGAAAGATGTACAAGTTACTGCCTGTACTTCCTCCAAAAAGGCCTTTCACTACTCACACATCCAGAGGTAGTACATGGTGGATACTGTCTTCTGAAATTCTTGTGGGATCTCCATGGAGATGTCCTGGAAAAAGCAGGGCTGAACTGGGCAAAAAGAAGGCAGAGGGGGCCAATTGTTCTGTCGAGCTGTAAGGCAAAATAAGAGCAGGAAGTGAGGCAGAGACCAGTGAAGGAATCACTTCCCCTCCTTCCACCCTAGATCCTCTCTTCTGTCTCCAACTTCGGGTCAAGGAGATAAAGGAGAGATACAGAAATAATACTGAGCTCTGACGGGGCCTGGTCCCCTAATGGTGCTCATAGGAGAGGCACTGATTGATGTTTCCCTCACACACTGGCGCTTCTCTCCCTCCCTTTCTCCCTCCCTTCCCTTCTCTCTAGAGAAACATCCACGTGAGAGAAAAATACCAGCCGGTTACCTCTCGAATGCCTGCGACAGGGGACCTGGCCTGCAACCCAGGCATATGCTCTGACTGGGAATGGAACTGGTGACTTTTTGGTCCCTGGGGTGAAGCCCAACCCACTGAGCTACACCAGCCAGGCAATAAAATCTTTGAAAAAAAAAAATTGAGTTTTATCATGTAAAACTTTTAAGCACTGTGCTAAGTACCACATTTTGTCATGTATAATGTGTACCTTTTTGCCCAAATTTTTGAGGGGAAAATAAGGATGCGCATTATATATGAGTAGCGCTAATTCCGTAGCTATATCAATTTTTTTTTAAGATTTTGTTTATTTATTTATAGAGAGGGGAAGGGAAGAAGAAGAGAGAAACATCAATGTGTGTGTGGTTGCCTCTCATGCCCCCTACTGGGGAACCTGGCCTGCAACCCAGGGAATGTGCCCTGACTGGGAATCCAACTGGCGATCCTTTGGTTTGCAGGCCGGCACTCAGTCCACTGAGCCACATCAGCCAGGGCAACATAAATGTTTTTAATTCTTTTATTTACACTTATACATTAAAAGTATAATTCTAGAAAGCAATAATGATATCTATATGCAAAATAATACCCTGGGATACGATAATAGGTTTTGTTTCTAAATATAAATAAATAAAAAATTGAATTAAGAAGTTAAAATGAAAGATTTTTTCCTGAAAGTCTGGGCCAAAAACATGGGTGCACATTATACATGGCAAAACATGGTACTTCACATATGTGACCTTGTTTAATCCCCACAGCAATCCTGCCAAACAGGTACAAACGTTATTCTTGTTTTACAAATATGGAAACTGAGGCACTCAACATTGAGTAACTTGCCTCAGGGCTCGCTATTAATAAGCGATAGCACCCAAATTCCAACTCAGCAATCTGGCTCCTGTGCCCATGCTCTTAGGTTTTCCCCTCCTTTGAAACTGTGAGATTCCCTCCCTGCCCTGTCACGGACCCACTTACTAGATGTGCCCCCTAGGGCGGCATGCTGCAGCTCTCGCTCCCTTCGGTCCAGCTCCTCTGCTTTCTTGTTGAGCTCCTCCTGCTTCTTTAGCAGCTCTGCTCTGGCTGCTGCAGCTGAAGCCTGCCCAGTATGAGCAGAGATGTTGAGTCCTGGGCCCCAGGGATGGCCTTACTTCCCAACCCCCACCCACACACTGTTCACCTGGGTGCTGTACGAGCCATAGTTCTTGGGTTCTGTGGGGCTGAGCTTTCTGGAGGGCTGGGAGGGAGCCGAGGGTGGAGGCAACGGGGCCGGGACAGGAGGCTCATAGCCTGGTGGTGGCTGTTGGGTTTAAAAAGACCTTACAGATCATCTAATCCATCATAATACAGGAATCTAGGGTCTGCCTGAATACCTTTAGACCTAGAACTCATTATCTAATGCAGCACCCCCCACCCTAGCTGTTAGAGAACTAGTTCTTACATCAGAGAACACCTTTACAACCTGCAGCAGCCCTGTTCGCCTCTCACATCAAATTCTTTAGCCAGGACTCAAAGCACTACTTCCCTAACTTTTTAAAACTCTATTTCCTACTCCACTGAGGCAGATACATCTAGTCCTCCTCATTAATTGCCTTCTAATTGCACACCTAAGCAGAATCTGTTTTCTCCTCCACTCCAACCAGCCGCATCCTTTGCTTTCTTCAAAGCCTTCCCAGACAGAGCCTTGGCTATGGCATGGCTGAGCTCCAGGTCCTACCAGGACAGGCATTTAGAGCTCCAACTGGATGGGTCGTTGGCTTCGTGTCTCCAGAAGAATTAGGCGTCCCATGGCCAACTGGCCTCTCTCTCACAGAGCTAAGAACATGGTGTTCCTTCCTTTGCATGCAGAAAAGTACCCTGTACCCTGACCGAGTGGGCTTATTGGTATACTCCCTCCTTCCCTGCTCTCTTGTGCTTTTCAGAATCTCACCTCTCGGGCCTCAAAAGGGTTGTAGACATCGAGCGTGGCATACTGCTGGCTGGGTCGGTGCTGGATCACAGCTGGGTCCTGTGGGCAGAGACCTGGGGCTCAGCAGGCACCTGACACCTCACAGGAACTCACAGGGGCCTCTTCTAAATTGCCTGTGGCTCCAAGGACTGTACCTTGGGGGTCACGCTCTTGTCCCAACATTTGCTCCAAATCTTTCACCTCACACTGCCAGTACCAGTTCCTTATAGGCACAGAGACCGACCCCCTAAGGGTGCTCACTGGTCTGGAGTCACCATCACCCCCACGTGGCAGCCCTTCCACGGATTAAATGTCACGAATAGGAATATGAGTTAACCCCATCCTCCAGAACCGAGAAGTCCACCCAGCTGCCCAAAGGCGGACGGCGCGAGTCACCTGAAAAGGGTTGTCAAGTTCACCAGCCTCAGCGAATGGGTTTCCATCATCTCTGCTTTGAGCCATAGTAGCAACTGCGGCCTAGGCCGCCCCCTGCCCTACGTGCCCCTACCGCGGCACTAGCGGCGGTAGCGACTCTCAAAGATCCCTCTGCTCCTCTCGGACAGCCTCGCTTGTCTGTGCTCAGATTGGCTATACCGACCGGAAGAGCCACAAGGGTTCCTGCAGCAGTACGGGGTTGCGCCTGCGTCCCGGGTAAAGGCAAAGCCGGAAGTGCCCCACGTGACAGCTCTAACCCAGTCCTCCTTGCAAGTACCGCCCCTTTCCCCACGTGACACCTCTAACCCAGTCCTTTGCAAGTACCGCCTTTTCCCACGTGACACCTCTCCACTAACGAACTACACCTCCCAGAAGGCTTCATGTCAGAATCCTGGTCTGTCCCAGTCTCCCGAAATGTATGATGGGAATCTTCTCACCGGTAATGGTAGCAGCCTCAAACCACCAGTTGAACAAAAAATGAAATAAAATACCCACCCTCGCCCCGATATCTGGTTCTATCCTGGGGTCCAGCCCAGGTCCAGGTGGCTCTAGTAGTCTAGACCTGTTTCCCAACCCTTATTTTTCCTGATCAAAGAAGTGCCACTTTATAACCCTTCCATTCTACACTGCAAGAAACCTTATCCCACTCACCGCTGCCTTCCCCGCAAACTAGATAAACCGACAATTTTAGGGGGTAAGATGGGACTCACTTCATACCCAAACTCAGAGGGGTTGCCAATCTCATCCCTCCACCCCAGCATTCCCAAACCTCAAACTCCGGGAATGGAGGTCAGATGAAGCACGTCATTTTATTTCACAAAGACTATACAAAATTCCTTATAAAACATGGGATGGATGCCACCTGGTTACCTCATACTGCCCCTATCCAACTCAACTGATAAGGGGCAAGTGAGAATGGGAAGTGTATAGAATGGAAAAGCATTATGTACAAGGCAGGGTACAAGCTTTCATATTTACACTATTTCACATATTCACAGGTATATAGGGAGCCAAGAGGGGTGGGCTCCGGCTCTGATCTCTTGTATAAAAAAGCACCAGTGTCCTGGATTGGACACCCACTGCTGCTAGAGATGCAGGGGGGTCCAGGGTCTCATCGTCACCGACTGATATCCCGACTGGAGTCCCACAACTTGGAATTGGGTGGCTCAGCCCGAAGGCGGGTGAAGAAAGGATGCTGAAGGGCTTCCCCCAAGGTCAGACGCTTAGCAGGTTCATATTCTAGCATGCTTTCAATCAGATCGAAGAGCTGGTGGTGTTCCTCTGCCTCTGAGGTCAGATACCGCTGGTGGTGGAGGGCAGGAAAAAGGTGAGGCACAATGCCTTACAAAGTGCCTTCTTCAAGGCGCTAGCTTTTAATTTGGGAAGGCGAAGACTCTGCTTGCAACCGTTACCAATGCTACCTCAGCATGGCCACACCGCGTCCGTTTCTGATACTCCACTTTACCCTGCCCTTCCCACTAGCACAATTACTGCTTCATTCTCTGCAACTTCCTTCTACTTGTGTATCTTTGTCAACTTCGTGAATCTTTTTTTAGCTCCACATGACATCAAAATTTAAGCTCTTCGAAGGCAGTTTATTCTGTTGTCTGAGCTAAGGAATCCAGAACATTGCTTTGATCTGATTGGCTCAAGAAGGACATGGCTGCTTAATCTCCTTCCCTCCACAAAACCACTCCCTTCTCTCTTTTATTAACCAAAAATGTCTTCTTTCAGTATTGCTTCCCTTCTTTCCTAACCCTGTGCTTGTGTAATACATTCCAGAAGCAAAACACCTCAAGAAGTGACCTCTGGGTGGTGGGCACTATTGATCCCCAGCCTGGCTCACCCGCAGTGGTTTGCAGTTTTCTCGAACGTAGCGCCCAGCTGATGTGTTCTCATCCCAATCCAGGCGACCCCGATAGAAATATTTCTGCTTCCTAGAGGGGAAGGGGAGGTTGAGGAATCAGGAGGTTCCTCTTATCGTGGGATAATTCCCTTATTCCCCCATCTGAGTAGCTGGGAGAGGGGAGGTGTCAAAGAAAAAAGAAAATGATGTGATATTGACCATTTGTAGAGAGAGAAGGAAAAGGGTTAAGTCCCTCCCACTCAAAGTTCACCTGGTTTTTCGGATCATCCGGGAAGGGATAGGACCCAAAATCCTTTCCATCATGGCTAGATGCTCTCTGTTGTCATGGGTCTGGGAAAGAAAGCCAGAACTAAGCACAGGACTAGGAAGGGGATGCTGAGGACTAGCTGCCAGGAAGATAAACAATGTAGGGGAGTAAGCAGGCTAGTCCTCAGCAGACAAAGAAATCTGGGATGAGAATGTCAAGTGGTCATATAACCACTTACTTGGAAGAGGGTGAAGCCAACATAGTACTCAAAGATGATGCAGCCTATGCTCCATACATCACAAGGCTGTGACCAGCCCAACTCTGCATAGGAATGGGAGGGAAAAGGTGTTATGAGGTTTAGGGGATGCGACCATCACCACCACACCCGCTTACATCCTTGGACAGGCTTGTCCTTCCCCCTTACCCAGGATGACCTCTGGTGCTCGGTAATGGCGAGTGGAGACAATGGTACTATGGTGTTCATGGTCAAAGGTGGCACTGCCAAAGTCTACCACCCGCACAGCTGTGCTCTTCACACTGCGCTCATCTCGCTTCTAGGAGCAAAGCAGGAAGAGAATGACCATCTGCACCACAGGCAGAGATTCCAACGCTATTTTCTGAAGTGCTTCTGAGTCTTAAAAAAGCAACTTTGACCTGCCTACCTGCCCCTACACACTCCAGTCTCTCACCTCCCCCATAGCCAGCAGAGTACTTTAGTTCGGTAGGAAGATGGTTAAGGAACTATGGACTAGCATGCAAGTTTCTGTGTATCTGAAAACTATACCCAAGTGACCGTTGCTTTTCTGAAAATATGTATGTTAACAAGCTGCAAAGGGAAGGAGAGCTTCCTTTGGTGAGATCGCCAGGGACTCTTGTTAGTCAGGGAGCCGAGCTTTCCTTACAAAAAAGAGGAGTCCAAAGCAAGAAGCTTAAAAGCATTTCCACTGGATTAGAAAGTTATCTGAGGTCCTTTTTCCAAGTTCTCTTCCAATTTAAGTCTTAATTCTTACATCTCTCCCTTTCAATCTATTCTGGTACTCTGGTTTTTGTCAGTCAGAACCAGACCAGGAGAAACGTGGGAGAGAAGTAAAAAGAGGCCAGAAAGGACTGAGAGAGAGGCCAAGTGGCACAGCTGCTACCCCCACTGGTCAAGGGAGAACCCATCCATCTTACCTTCTCTAGGTTGTAGGTGAGTTCGTAGTCTGAATTCACAAACAGAATATTTTCAGGCTTGAGGTCCGTATGTGTCAGCTTGTTATCATGGAGGACTGCAGGGTAAAAGGCCAGGTCAAGGTTGGTACAGGCAGCCAGGGCTAACTGGCACCAGCTGACCCCAGGCTTGGCCACCTAGATCCAAGCTGGTGAAGAGGCAGGTTCAGAATCATTACGCTGCTTTTTGCTCTACATCCAAATGAATGCCTGGTCCAAAACATTCTATCCTTATTCATGTAAGATATATATGTAATGCTCAATTGAAGCATATAATTTGCTATGGCTTGTATTTTTGTACTGACTGACGTACATGTATATCTGACATTGTGTGAATTCAACTCTGCACAACTGTGTTGTTATGGACACTCGAGAGTAACTATTTGCTAGTCTGGATTCCCTACCTGGCCCCTTGGCTGCGCTACTCCCTGCTTCCACCTGCTTTGCTGGGGATGAAGGGCATCTCAGCTTAGACACGTCAACCTCTAGCCTGAGTCGTCCTTTTGTCTCTTTGTGCTTGCTGCCTGACTTACACTTCCCAAAGAAGAGAACAGGGAAAAAAAGGTATCAAAGTGCTTTGATTTCAAAGGCTTTGTCTTCCAGCTCCTCCTTGGTTAGATGTGAAGTAAAAGCAATCAGTGACGGTGAGGACATCAGCCAAGGAGTTACGTCAGAAGAGGAGATATCAACATGACAGTGAGTAACGGAAGTGCAGATACTCAAGTTGACTGTTTAGGGGCTTCACCAGTGCCCAACTGAGACAGAAGAGGTCCAATGGAGGAAGGGACTGCCCCAGAGTCCACCTCGGCCCCCCCACTCACACTTGACGGCCTGGCACAGCTGGAAGGCCATGTGGCGCACTTGGTGGATGGGATAGGGCAGGTAGTTGTTGTCTTTGAGGAAATCGAAGGTGCTAAGGCCCAGAAGCTCAAAGGAGATACACATGTGGCCATGGTAGTCAAACCAGTCAAACATCTGGACACAGAGGCTGGAAAAGAGATGGGAAAGGGAAATGAATGTCTGATGAGCTCCCACCTGCCCACCACCCCTCCAACAAGCAGGGGCTGCATAGCTGTTGATTCCACACTTGTGTAAAAACATACCAGCTAATATCACCAACGAAATTCAGTTTGACTAGGAAATGGCCTTTCTGGCAGACCTGAGAGGAGAGGTACTACCTGGAAAGATTCAAACCATTTTCCTGCAAAATTGTAAACACCTAAAAAAAAATTTCTACTTGCTGAAGAGCTGTTGAGTTCCAGACTCTAGTGCTGACCCAGAATCGTCAAACTGTCACTACTAAATCCTGACCCCACCTCCCATTCCTGAAATTCACTCACATCGGCTACCATTGGGCCCATGTTTATATTGTTGTCTCATGTCTTCACGTAACAATCTTATTATATATGTGGCTTATGGAAAAATATTACATATAAATGTCTGTGGCCTCATCAGCCTAGTTCTAGGTAGTAAAAGCTCAATTTTTTGACAAAAATGTTAATTCTTAGCCTCAGGGTCATTTCCAGGGCAGATCCCCACAGAGGCCACCCTGCACTGCAGCCAACCTACAGAGCAATCTGCCCGCCTTAAAAACCAGGGAAATGAATTAGAGAACATCACAGACCCTCTTTTCCTACTCTAAGGTTCTACTCCTCTAAGACGATGAACAAAAATGAACGCATGAGAAGACTCCTGCCTGCCTAAGCCAGGTTGGGAAGATTTTCCTGAGCAGGGGTGCAGCCTCTCAGTCTCCCCACATACTCCTTTGCTTGTTTACTTTTTCTTTTTTTCAATCCTCAACAGAGAACATTTTTTAAGAATTGCTTTTAGAAAGAAAGGGAGAGAGGAAGGGAGAGAGACAAACAACGATGTTAGAAATACTGACTGGTTGTCTCCCGCATGCTCCCAGACTGGGGATCATGTGCATCCAGACCTAGGATCAAACCTGAAACCTAGGTAAGTGCCCTGACCAGGAATCAAACCTGCAACCCTTCAGTTACAGGACAATGCTCCAACCAGCTGAGCCACACTAGTCAGGTGCTTGCTTACTTCTTGTTGTCAGGGTCCTTCTCATTGATTTTCTCCAGGACGTTGATTTCAAGTCGAGCCGCTTCCTTGTACTTTTCCACATTCTTAATAATCTTCAAGGCAACTCGAGCCCCACCCCTGTAGGTTGGCAGAAGAGGCTTTTGCTGGGTTCTTGAGAACATCTCAAATTGAATGGGGTTGTTTGGGCATTAAGAAATTCTACATTTGGCTAATCAGCAAATGAGCCCCAGAAAACCCTCTCCACTACCTCTTTACGCCTAGTAGGTATGCGGGTGTGGTGGCTGACAATTACCTGCGATGGTCCACACATTGTACAACTCTGCCGAAGGTCCCCTCTCCCAAGGTGCTTACAATTTCATCTGAAATGAAAAAGACCAGGGTCGGGGAGAGGGAGGGAGAGAAGGTGGGGAATGAGCTGTGTTGGAAGTAAAAAGGGTACAGCAACCTGGGGTGAAATGAAGGAAGGGGGAACAGATACAGATGGTCACAGGGGAAGAAAACCCCTGCGTGATTCCCACCACCTTTAACCCAGGGGCCATGAGAGCTGGGAGTGGACAGCAGAGGTCAATTCTCAACAGCAACTCAAACCACCCAGATAAACAACACCACTGAGAAAAGGCAAAAGAGGCTGTGACTTAGGTTGGCTTGGGACGTTAGGATGGCTATGGGACCATTACAGGCTAGAGGATTGTTACGATTTAGCTTGTACATCGCTCTTGTAGCCAGTCCCCGACGTGGTAGATGAGGTGGCCCTCAGCGTCGTCCTCTACACTCTTGGCTCTCCGGCTGCTGTGCTGCTGTCGGGGGGCAGGGGGGTCGGAGCAAGCCAGGTGTCGGAGCGGGGGCCGGAGGGAGACGGGGTGGGTGGTGGAGGGGCCACCGGTCACAGGCGCCCAGCCAGGGGGGACAGACGATGATGGGGGACAGTGGAAGGGAACACGTCAGATGCAGTAAGGAGGACTGGGGTGAGAAGAGAGAGCGGCGCATAATCCCAAGTCCCAAACCCAAAACAGGGACAAGGAGAGGCATGGGCAGAGCAGAGAAGCAGTGTCGTTGCCAGTGTCACCCACAACCCCATGCTCTACACAATGTCCTTCCAGGCAGGCACAGGTCTCCCCTTTCCCCCTCCCAAGCCCACCTGCTGAGGGGGCCATGGAGCCCAGGGCTTGGGGGAGGAAGGCAGTTCACAAGCAAAGTCCCCATTAGAGAGTGCAGGCCTCTGGGGTGAAGGAGCTGCTCTCAGCACAGTAAGGCCAGCGTGCCAGGGAGGGCACTGGGATTCACAAATGCTCTGTGCCCACCCATCTCCACAGCAGATTGTGGGGCCCTCCACAAGTCGAAGAGCTTCCAAGAGAGTAGACAGACTCAGTGTCCACCTCAGTGTTCATGCCCCAATGCTCCACTGAGAACAAGAATACTTCTCACTTACCAGGGTCCCAGAAGGCTGAAGAGGAGAGGGAAGAGGAAGGGCCTGGGCTGGCACTCACCGAAGATGAGCGGCTGAAAGTCCGGCTGCGTCGCCTTCGCCGTCTGTGCTTCCTTCGGCTGCTGCGCTGGCTGCGGTAACTGGTGTTCTCCCGATGGTATTCGTAGGAATGCCGGTAGTCCGTGTCATAGTAGGCATCTCCCCGATCCCGGCTATAGTCATTGCGTCTATAGCTGCCACAGTATCGCCGGTCATACGCTCTCCGGTCAGAGGAACGATCATCATAGCTGCTGTTGGACAATAAACACCCATCAGATGCATCTGTTCAGGCCACATTCCTTGCCACACCATGTGACAAGGTCCTCCCTCAGTCAGGACAAGAGTACTGCTGGGAAAATGACTCTCAGACAGCCATCAAGTCTCTGAGAGGACCAAGGACCAGAGGAGTGAAATAAATAAACATGGTCGACTCACTACCTGCATGTCACCAAGACCCCCTCTCCGGGGGCATCTCCTCCCCACAGTGACTTAATAGAACAAAGAACCATTTCTTTTTCAAGCCTTTCCTGACATCCAGCTTTGCTCTAAACTATCCCTAACACATCCTTCCCACAAAATATGCCAAGTTATTAAAACCCAGCAGACCCAACTCTGTCTTGTCTATTAACTCACTAGCTACCTCCAGCCTCTAGTCTTCTTAAATACATTTTTTAATTGATTGATTTTAGAGAAAGAAAATAATTGTCATTGCAGTTTATTTATGTATCCAGGGGTTAATCTGCGTATGTGCCCTGACCAAGGATCTAACCCACAACCTTGGTGTGCCAAGACAACACTAACCAATTGAGCTGCCTGGCCAGGGCCAGCCCCTAGTCCTCTGCATTTGCTTTCCCTTCATCTGGGATACTTCACCCTTACATTTCAGACAAGCTTAGATGTCACATTCCCTGGGAAATTTTCCTCAAACTACACATCTTGTCCCAGTCCAACCAAACCTGCTGGATATTCCCTCAGCTCCTTACTGCCTACTTCCTCTATGATAATACTCTCCACACCACAGAGCAAATGCCCGATTTTGTCTTCCATTTTAAACAGCACCTTCACCCAGGTGCTTAGCATGTAACCAATAAATTCTTGTTGAACAAATGAGAGAGTAAGTGACCTTGAGTATGAGGCCTCACCTCCGGGAACGAACATGGTAGCTGTCTTCCCGTCGATGCCGTCGTGTCCGGTCACTGCTACTTGACCAGGAGCGGCTTCTTCGTCTCTTATGCTTTCGGCTTCGATAGTGTTCAAGATAACTCCCCCGGCTGCCTCGTTCTGAGGAGTGGTACCTTCGGGGATGAGGCATCTGGAAAGGAAGAAAAAGCAGAAATGGCGGAGAAAGCTCTGAGTTTTCAGAAGTCCTGTTCAAGGACTGGTTGCTCCAGAGGTGCCAGGCTGCTTTCTTTTATTTCTTTTTACCACGTCTGTGCTCACAACCCCTCTTTAATGCAGTACACACAGTACTCACCTCCTAACCTGGGCTGAAAACTTTAGGAAGTCTCCCCATAACCCCCTCAATCACTTAATTAGGCCCCACTCAGCATATTATTCTACTCTGACTTTCCTCAAACAAGTCTCCATAAAGACCTTCAGGTCTGGGCCACAGCTCATGACAGGTGAGGAGGTGCAACTGATGGAGAATGCCATTCCTCCTTGGCTGAGATCTAACTAAGATCTATGTCATGCTGAGCTCCTCACAACTCGAAGAATAAAGCTTTAGTATACACTGTTACGAAAAATGTTTTACACTTATTCAAAGTGTATCTTATTTTCCCAAGTAAACCAATGGTATCCTGAGGGCATGAATCTCATTTTACCAGGTTTCTACACACAGCAGTATATTCCAAAGATAACCAAATTCGAGGGGTCTGGGTCTGGCCCCTTGAACTGTCTTAATCATGTCTCACATTTCTGGCTAAACACCCCCTGAGAGATTTTCATACAGGGGGTCTCAAGCTGCAGTCAGCTTCCCATCTGACCCTTCCCCTTTTGTGCTTAGGAAGTAAATAACTATTTTTTAATTAATATCAGCACTGCTTGGATAGGAGCCAGCCCCCCTCAAGTTACTAGAATTGGAATGGCATGGTGCACAAATCTTTCTTCCTTCCGGGAAAAATCAGAGAGAAATCAGTGTCACAATCTAGGAAGATGAGAATAGGAGAGTAAAATGAAATGAAATAGGCCTAGGGACAGAAGTCTTAGTAAGTGGGAGAGGATTAGGTCTGGAAATGCCAATGTCTCAAAAATCTGGCTCCCACTCTGAGCTACTCCTGCCCAACGTCCTCAAATTGAGAAGGGGGATATTTGACTCAGTCCTGGCTTAACAGGGCTTACAGGAAGCCAAGAAGATGCAAGCACAAGATTCTCCCAGGTAATCCAACATTGCTTAGCCATTTAAATGTTATCTCACTCACTACACGAGACTGTCACCAAAGTTCCTCACAGAACTTCCGCTATAAAGCATCTCCAGCCTACAACATTTCTCAACTTCTCAATCTTTACTTTTAAATATTTTATTTATTTTTTGAGAGAGGGAGCGAAACATCAACGTGTGGTTGCCTCTCATAACTCCCCCCCACCCCCCAACACTGGAGACCTGGCCCGCATCGCGGGCATGTGACCCCTGACTGGGAATCTAACCCGCGACCCTTTGGTTTGGAGACTGGCACTGAGCCACACCAGCCAGGGCTAAATCTTTATTTTTCTTTCTCACTCGGAAAATCCAGAACTAATTTCTGGAGTCAAACTCTTTCCGTATCCTTTAAGTGACACCGTGGTCTTTCCTCTTTTCAGCGTTGGTCCAACTTTGACATTCTCTTTCATCTTTGGAACCACTGCTATCCTACTCCATCACCCTACTTTGGTCCTTCCCAAGTTTCCCACAGGTCTTCCCAGATCACCTAATGCAGGCTGATCTTCCACCATAACTCTCTACTCCCCACTTCTGCGGCTTCGCAGGTCTCAACCCTCTTCCTCTCCTAATTTCGCCCCGGTCCCTTGCCCCCAATACAAGCCTACCCCTCCCGCCCAGCGGTCGCCATCTTTCCGCGCGGACGCGCGGCCCACCGGCCGGCGCGCTCACCGTTCTGGCGGCGAGGCCCGTGCGCTTGTCCCACAGGAAGTCCGTGATGGCGGCGGCACTGCGGCCGGGAGTCCCGGCACCCCCGCGGCGACGAAGTGAGGCTTCACCCCCCCCCCCCAACCCGAGACCCTGTGACCTCCCGCCTCGTTCCCCGGCTCCGCTCCAGTCCCGCCCGCCCCAGCTCCGTCCCCGCCCCGAGGATCCGCTGGGCGCCGTTCGCACCGCCCCCGCCCGGGGCCCGATCCCAGCTGGTTCTTCGGCTCTTGCCTCTCCGATCCGCCGCCGCCACCGTGAGCGAGCACGTACGCACGCACGTCCTGCGTCGCTTCCCAGTTACCCCGGGGCCCCGCCCCCAGGGCCGCGCACGCCGCGGCGTCCTCCCCTAGCTCGGGGGCAGGCGTCCGCGGCTAGAGCTGTGCAGGTGCTGAGGATGGAAGTTAATGCGCACGGTGAGAGTGGCTGTGGCTCCCCAGGCCCTTCTCGTGTCTTTCTCTATCTCTCCTCAATCCTTTGCCCCTTTCATGAGACTTCACTGACTTAATTAGGTTCGGAGATTTAAAAGAAAGGGTTGTTCCCTGGTCAGGTATCTCACTTGGTTAGAATGTCCTCTCCGTTTTCCAAAAGATTGCAGATTCTATGCCCGATCGGGGCACAAACCCAGTATGGCGCGAGCGGGAGGCAACCCATCAATGTTTCTCACATCGATGTTTCTCTCTCTCTTCCTTTCTAAAATCAATGAACATATCCTCGGGTGAGGATTGATTAAATAAATAAATAAAGCGTTGTTATTTAGGGAGTGTTGACGCTCCCTAAACATTCTGAGGCTTGGTGGTGAGGTCTGATTCTCCAACATAGCCTGTAAATATCCAGTTCTTAAAGTAGTTCGGCTACCTCACCACAGCAAAGAGAGACTTCCGTCTTGTGGAGTCGGGAGCATGGCCTTGAAGGAAACCTTTGGGAAATGGAGGGATGGAGAAGTGAACGCTGAAAAAGGGGAAATCACTTGAGAACTATATGTTATGTACTTACACATCATATGAGAAATGTAAGTATACTGAATTGAAAAAAAAAAGAATAATTAAGATCAGGAGGAGACCTTGAGACAAAATGGGCAGTCACAAACGCTATAGAAGGAATTGAGAGATAAAAAGGGAAATAAAAACCTGAGGATAACTATATTAAAGTCAGAATATCAGAAGGGAGCTGGGATGGAGGATTGTCAGATGGAAATTAGATCAGTTAGCCAGAAACCGTTTGGGAAAAGTTCCCTAAAATAGAAGAGAAAGTGTAATTAAGGGCTGAGAGAATAGAATGGCAAATTCACTTCCTCCAACACTTTCCAAGATCATTTGTTCATTCAACAAGCATTTACTGAGTGTCCAATATGTGTCCAGCACTGCCAGAAGCAAGGCTCCTGTTCTTCAGAGCTTCACAGTCTAATGGGAGAAAAACACCTGTCAATAGATAATGGCAGCCTTGCGACAAGAGTGGTTATGAACAGTGGTTCCCTGGACACTGTTGGAAACTCTAAACTAGACCCTACCTGGGGAAAGGAAGTTTTGAAATGTGTCTCTAGGTTTCCTAGAGGAAATGAGATCTGAACCAACTGTTATATTCTCAGCATCTACTCAGTGATGAGCAGAGTCACATTTGGTGACAGATGGCAGAAAGAATTCAGAAAGTGAAATACCAAGGGGAGCAGTAGGGAGAACAGAAGAAAGGAATATGCCTAGAGAGTGCCGAGAGAAAGAAAGTGGAATGCACGGTAGTCCATAAGGGGAAGACGAATCTCCAAAGCCTCTTCCATTGGTACCTAATCCCTCGCCCTCCTTAGTCTCACCAGCTACAACACGAGTCCGGTTTTCCCTCCACTTGCAGGCGGTGTCACCTTCCTGGCACTCAAGGAATAAAAGCCTGTCAACTCTAGGCCACACCCTCTCCGTGGCTCCTCTTGCGTTTCCCCTTCTCCAATCACACTTGGAGGACCGCCTCTATTCGTTAAGCCACGCCCACCTCGGAGTCCCTCCGTAATATCGACTTAGTTGGCTCCGCCTCCTCCGGACTGGCTCTCGGAAGGCCCCGCCCCCTCAGGCTCAGCCCAGCTTTAGCGCCGACGTCGCCAGGGGGCGCAGCGCAACCCGCTCACAGCTGGCGGGAGAGTCTGTTTCCCACACCCCTTCTGCCTCGCGCGCCGGCAGTTCTGAATCGACTACGCCTATGCTCCGAGCCCGCGAGCTGCGCCAGCTTTGACTCTGGGAGGGTCCAGGGGGTCTGGGATGGCCGCGACAGGGTCTAGAAAGCCAAGAGTGTAAGCGGTGGGGCGTCATGCAGGCGGAGCCGCGGCCGACGACTGGGGCCAGCGACAGGGCGACCCCTGGGCTGGAGGCGGGGCCTCCTTCTACCTCCGCGCCTGCCACTGTCACCGCGGGACAGATTCCCGGGTCCTCATCCGGACCCGAGCCCAAGAGGAGGCAGCTCGGGACGCTGCTCCAGCCCACGGTCAACAAGTTCTCCCTTCGCGTGTTCGGCAGCCACAAAGCAGTGGAAATCGAGCAGGAGCGGGTCAAGTCAGCGGGGGCCTGGATCATCCATCCCTACAGCGACTTCCGGTACTGGGGTCCCGGCAGGGAGGGAGGGGGACACGGATCCCATCCCCACAGCCGTGACACGGGGACTGTACCCGCCCTACCCTTCACCGTCACTTCATTTCCGGCCCAGGGGTCCCCGGGTGGTATAAAAGAGTCACTTCCTCCAACCTAGCCTGGGAATTCTGAGTGACTTCTCAGCTCGGAGCGCCGGAAGAAACAAGCAGACCCCGGAGATCTGAATTTCCCGTTTCAGGACCCCAGCACCCCATCACCCCACCTGGACTACGGGGACTACTGGAATTAGGGGTCCTTGCCTCCTCTAGTACTTTTTGCTAGCTATCTGGGCAATTATGTGATATTCCAAGGATCGGGGTCAGTCTGAGGGAGAATCCGAGCTCAGCTATCTTTCCCCTGACCCCCCCCCCCCCACTTCCATCCTCAGCACCTGCCTAGTTCAGCAGGGCAGGCTATCAGGAAAACCAGGGACGCTGTTGGAGAGGTGGTGAGGGGTGGGGGAGGGGGGCGGTGTACAGACAACAGTTCTGGTAGCTGTCCCTGGTGCTGAAGTCAGGATGCGGCGGAGCAGGGCTGGGACTCACAGCGACTGGGGCAGCAACACCGGGGGCATGGCCACCACCGAAGAGAAGGACGAGAGTGGGGGCGGAGCCACTTCATAGTCCCCATCTAGCTGTGCCTTTACATCGAGGGCGCTAGGGAAGGAGAGCAGCCCTGTCCTTGGGGGAAATGAAGGACAGCTATTGGAGGAGGTGAGGATGTGTACAAAGCACCTAACCTGGGAAGCAAAATGAGCGGAAAGGATGAGGTGTGAATCAGGAGTCTGGAAACACAGTTGGAGAGTAAGACATCTTCTTGAATCCACATTCATACACATTGCTTAAATGTTCCTTTCTCCCATTGTTTCTCCTACTCCCGTCTTCTTTACTGCCTCATTCTTACCCCACCTTGCACCTTTCCTAGGCTCCTGTGGATCTCCCTCCCTTCTCCCATTTGACCTTCCGATGTATCACCAGAAGCAATGCCCCCTCCTTATTAGCTTCTTCTCTGTCCTCTCTGCTGAATCACCCACCAGGATTGTGACTATCTGTGGGTCAGGCAGTGAGGATGCTTTATGGCTAAGCAAAATTTTCTCATCCCCCAACTCACAATGTAGGATTTCTCCAGTGGCTCAGGAGGGAGTGGGAGAGGGGGTTGAGGATTTGTTGTTGATCGAAAGCACACAGTCTAAGAGACTGCCTGGAGACCTGGACCTGTGGACCGCCAAGCTTCTTTCAAGGGCTAAAATAATTGATTTTGCAGTCAGAGTCAGAAGGAGTTGGATCCTGGGTAGATGCTGTGATTAGGAGTGTCCTGGAATTAAAACCAGCATTGCTCATTAGAACCCTCAGATTGTCCATTGATTTTTTCCTGAATGAGGGCTTCACCTAGCTTCCTCTGACCTCTTCTTCCCACAGCTTTCACCACAGCATTGGGGCTCTCCCCTACCAGTGTCCTTGCTTGGGCCCAGCTAGTCTCAGTGGGCACAAGGAGGTTAGGGGAGGAAAGGAGTGCTGAGCTTCAAGCCTTGTTCCTTCAAGATTACCTATGGAGCTTCTCTGTATGTGCAGCCCTGTCTGAGGTGCTGTGGAGGGGGAGGGGCATCCCCAAAGAGCTCAGTTCAGATGGAGGTAGGAGAGACCACCCCCACTCTGGGACACAGATGAGCAGATCCCAGCAGAGAAACAGGAACCATGGGTCCAACTGTGTTGAGGAGGGTTGGGGTAGGGAAGGCTGGGGAAAGCGTGAAATCCCAGACCACCAAGGAGAAGATAGCTGGGAGAAGCTCCAATCTCTTCAGAAATCTCAGGATAAAGAGTGGGGAGTCATAACACAAACTAGTGCTTATACAGCACTTTCACATCCATTGTCTCAGTGCATATTTTAAAAGAGATTTTATTTATTTACTTTTAGAGAGAGGGGAGGGGCGGGAGAAAGAGAGGGAGAGAAACATCAATGTGTGGTTGCCTCTCTGTGCTCACCAGTGGGAACCTGGCCCACAACCCAGGCATGTGCACCGATTGGGAATCAAACTGGCGACCCTTTGGTTCATAGGCTGGCGCTCAATCCACTGAGCTGCACGGGTCAGGACTCAGTGCATATTTTTTACAACAACCTGTGAGGTTTGCACAGGGTAGTTTATCTTTATTTTTAACTTTAAAAAGATTTCATAATAGTGACATAGATCATATATATATATATAAGATATTGCATATATATTATATACAGGGTAGGACAAAATGTAGGTTTACAGTTGTGAGTAGGTAAAACAGTTTATTCTTATATTATTATTATTGCATTGTATAAACAACATATAAACAACTGTAAACCTACTTTTGCCCCACTCTGTACATGAAGAAGATATAAATGAGTATATGGAGATGTATGGAGATATATATACACACACACACATATATACATATATATGGTATATATAGCAGATTCATAGTCTGCATGCCTAAACAGTAGGTATTTAGAGAGAGTAGTATACCATATAGTGGATATATATATGTATACACACACACACACACACACACATACACACACACACATGTCATTCTAAGGCACACTCCCGTGTTACAACTCTCTAGGTCAGTGCTGCGTTACTGGCACCCAGAAGCCTCCCTTCTGCTCTCACATTCCTTTCCCAAGCCCACTATTGTAACTTTCATGGTGCTCATCTCCTTATTTTTTCTTATAGTTGCACAATTTTCCTGTGAATCCCTAAATTATAGTCTAGTTTGGCTGTTTCTGACATTGTACAAGTGGAATCATCCAGTGTGTGTACTTTTGCATCTCACTCCTTTGGCTCAACATTAAAGTTGTGAGACGTGCCATACGGAATGCAGAGTGCAGCTGCGGAGGGGTGGCTTCACAGTCGTACGGTATTATGAGGCATGACTGTGTCACAGCGTGTTTGTCTAACTTATCTACATTTTTCTACTGATGGACATCGGGTTGTTTCCAGACTTCATGCTGCTATTCCTGTATATGGGGGGGGGGACTAAAAAACCCCTGGAATTTATTTTTAAAAATGTGTAATTTATTCTCACAAGTTTAAACTTCAGTCATCTTCGAAGTACTCTTCCTTTGATGCAATACACCTAGCAAGACGTTTTTTTCCACTGCTCCAAACAGTTTTTGAACTCATCGATTTTGATGTCTTTAAGTGCTTCTGCTGTTTTTTATTTCACCTCTTCAATATCAGCAAAACATTTCCTTTGAGGACTTTTTTAATCCAGGGAAACAAACAAACAAACAAACAAAAAAGTGTCGCTAGGGTGAGGTGGGTGAACGGGGAGGGTGGGGCACGGGGTCAGGATGTTTGTGGTCAAAGACCACTGAACACTCAGTGCGGTGTGGGCAGGGGTGCTCCTGAATCGCCCATCGTGAGATGGGCAAACACGTTGAAAGAGTCTTCAAAAAAAATTTCACTAAAGCCAAATACAGTCTTTCACAACGCCAGGTAGTACACTGAAGCAGATGGATTCCTAGAACACTCACCTAGCAGGGGAAGCCTGTGGTACAAGAGGCCCACCATCCCTGGCTGGTGTCGTTCAGTGGATTGAGTGCAGGCCTGCCAACCAAAGGGTCGTGGGTTTGATTCCCAGTCAGGGCACATGCCTGGGGTGAGGGCCAGGTCCCCAGTGCGGGGTGCATCAGAGGCAACTACACATTGATGTTTCTCTTTCTCCTTCTCTTTCCCTCTCTCTAAAAATAAATAAATAAAATCTTTTTTAAAAAGGTGGAGCCCACCCTACAGAAGATAATTCTGTTTTTTTTTTGCCCCCCCCCCCATACCTCTCAAGTTATATGGAATTGCTGGGAATGCAAGTATTTAACTTTGCTAGATACTGCCAAACTATTCTCCTAAAGGGCAGTCCCAATTTACACTCTCATCTGCTGTGAACGGCTGCCCACGTGTCTGTGCCTTTGCCCACTCGTGGCCAGGTCGGACTGTCCGCGGTTAGTCCAGGTTGTCGGGGGAGTACCACCGTGGTTTCACTCCCTATCCCACCCCGCCTTAGGTTTTACTGGGACCTGATCATGCTCCTGCTGATGGTGGGGAACCTCATT
The DNA here is from genome assembly GCA_007922815.1 of Macrotus californicus. Lineage (NCBI taxonomy): Eukaryota > Metazoa > Chordata > Mammalia > Chiroptera > Phyllostomidae > Macrotus > Macrotus californicus. The sequence goes on from VMDR010001232.1 coordinate 64,361, forward strand.
GTGCTGCCCGTGGGCATCACCTTCTTCAAAGAGGAGAACTCTCCACCTTGGATCGTCTTCAACGTCCTCTCTGACACTTTTTTCCTGCTGGATCTGGTGCTCAACTTCCGCACGGGCATCGTGGTGGAGGAAGGCGCTGAGATCCTGCTGGCGCCGCAGGCCATCCGCACTCGCTACCTGCGCACTTGGTTCCTGGTTGACCTCATCTCCTCTATCCCTGTGGACTACATCTTCCTGGTGGTGGAGCTGGAGCCGCGACTGGACGCTGAGGTCTACAAAACAGCGCGGGCGCTGCGCATAGTGCGCTTCACCAAGATCCTCAGCCTCCTGCGGCTGCTCCGCCTCTCCCGCCTCATCCGCTACATACACCAATGGGAGGAGGTGGGGTGGGGAGGTGGGCGGGAGGCTCACAGACTTCTCCGGGACAGTGCTGTGGGTGGGGCTCCTGGCCACTTTATCGGGTGGGCAGGTGTGTGGGGTTTCCGAGGGCGGGCTCTCTCCAAGTTGCTAAGGGAGAAGCAGGAAGAGAATGAGGGTGCCGGGGATGGGGTCCCGAGGTGAGGGTGGTGGTGCGAGAGGGTGGGACACAGCTGCTGGACAAATGCTTGAGGGTTAGTTGGGCTCTGGAGGGGGCGGGGGGAGATGTGGGAGGAGAGCTAGGAACTGCAGGGTGTGAAAGAGGCTGGAGTTTCTGCTTCAGGGCGGCAGAGTTTCGTGGTTGGGAGTGTGGGCTCTGCAAGGTCATTGCCTGAGGTCAGATTCCAGCTTTACCGTTTACTTATGTGAGAGCTGGTTTCCTCTTCTATAAAATGAGTGTTACATGCACTTACCGTGATAAGGCTCCAGGGTAAGGAGTTAATATCTGTAAAGCACTTGTTCTCAGCAAATTACCTGTTATTATTGGAAGGGAAGAGGGCTGCTGACTTTAAGCCTTATCCCCATGCCCTGGGGACGTCACACTGTGAAATGCCACCTCTCCTCGTTTCCAGGCTGCACTTTGGTAGCCTGTGCAGCAACGTTTTCCAGTCTCTGCTATGACACTGTGATTCTGGGCACATGATTGGCAGCGATTTTCCTGTTTATAAGATGAAAGTAGTAACACAGACTGCTTTGTATTAGCTATATTTGTGTGCTGAAAAGCTCTATACCATAATGGCCACTTTTTTAAATTCATGGGGCTGGGGAAATTCAAAGACAGAATTTGCAAGGCTGGGAATGGAGGACTGTCAGGAAGGGTTCCTGTCCACAGTGGCCCCTCCTCGGAATCCTCAGATCTTTCACATGACCTATGACCTGGCCAGTGCTGTGGTTCGCATCTTCAACCTCATCGGGATGATGCTGCTGCTCTGTCACTGGGATGGCTGTCTGCAGTTCCTGGTCCCCATGCTGCAGGACTTCCCTCCCGACTGCTGGGTCTCCATCAACCACATGGTGGTGAGATCTCCCCACACTCTGCCTCTCCTGGGCATTCTAAGGGCTCTTCTGCCTGAGTAGTGGGATGACCACAGGGGGCAAGAAGTGGGAGATGCTGGAGAGGTGGATGTCCAGAGAGAAGACGGGAGTGAGGTGGTGGGGAAGTGAGCGGAGAGGGGAGTGTTTGTATGTGGAGGGAGCAGACAGGAAAGAAAACCTAGGCAGAAACTGGGGCCTCCAAGCTGCAAAAGAGGCCCCTTCTGCCTCAGGGTTCCCCAGAACCAAACCTAAGTGCCTCCTGGAAGGTAGATCTGAAATGAAGGGGGCAGGAAGAAGGACCAGAAGAGAGAGACAAAGGGCCAGGGGGAGAATGAGGCTCTGAGGGCTCTCTGCCCAGCTATGCAATACTTTGTTCTCCAGAACCACTCGTGGGGCCGCCAGTACTCCCATGCCCTGTTCAAGGCCATGAGCCACATGCTGTGCATTGGCTATGGGCAGCAGGCACCTGTAGGCATGCCTGACGTCTGGCTCACCATGCTCAGCATGATTGTGGGCGCCACCTGCTATGCCATGTTCATTGGCCATGCCACTGCCCTCATCCAGTCCCTGGACTCTTCCCGGCGGCAGTACCAGGAGAAGGTCAGCAGGGACAGGAGAAGGAAGGGGAGGGTATGAAGGGGTGCTGGAGGCTGGGTAGTTGAACTTGAAGCCCATTCTGACGCATACCCTTGGTTCTGTGTCCTTCCTTGCCCCATGTCCATTGTCCCGTGCCCCTGTGTATACCTTTTTTTTGTTTGGACCTGTACCCCTGTGCTTGGACCCCTCCTCTGCCTGTGACTGTGCTTTGTGTCCTCCCTGTGTCCACCATTGTCCATATGACCTTTTGTGGCCCTGTGTGTCTCCTTCTGTCTCAACGTCTCACTTTTCTGAGTTTGGTCCATGTCTGTGACCTCCCTCCATTTGCACCTGCCTCCACTCTTCTGGCCCCACATCTGTCTCTGTGTCCTCTTGCCTGCTGGCCACTGGCTGGCCCTCCAGTACAAGCAGGTGGAGCAGTACATGTCCTTCCACAAGTTGCCAGCGGACACACGGCAGCGCATCCATGAGTACTATGAGCACCGCTACCAGGGCAAGATGTTTGACGAGGAGAACATCCTTGGCGAGCTGAGTGAGCCGCTTCGGGAGGTAGGACTGAGTGGGGCCCTGGTGGCTCTTCAAGGACCTGGGCTTCTAGGATGCCATCTGGGGTTGAGGATATTGGTCAGCAGAGGGCCCCATGGAAGGCAAGGCTTTGGGGGACTTCCAGGGGGTGAAGTTCTTTCTTGAAGTTCTTTAAAAAATTTTGTTTTACTAATCGATTTGAGAGAGACAGACAGACAGACCTGTTGTTCCACTTATTTATGCATTCATCAGTTGATTCTTGTATGTGCCCTGACTGGGGATAGAACCTGAAACCTTGGTGTATTGGGACAACACTCTAATCAACCGAGCTACCTGGCCAGGGCCTTGGAGTTCTTATGAGGGCGAAGTGTACGTGGGAAGGGGCATCAGGGATCTCTGTTTCTGTGGGGATGGTCCTTCAAGGGCTCAAGGGAGAATTCTGAAGGCAGGAGCTTAGGGATGGTCCCAGGCCCCCCGAAGCATCCCCATCCTGGCATATCATGACCCCAGGGTGGGGCCTCTAGAGCCAGATGAGCGCGATGGAAGCACCTTGGGGAAGGGGGCGCAGCCTGCCTGACAGGCCCCTCCCCTTCCCAGGAGATCATTAACTTCACCTGCAGGGGCCTGGTGGCCCACATGCCGCTGTTCGCCCATGCCGACCCCAGCTTCGTCACGGCGGTGCTCACCAAGCTGCGCTTTGAGGTCTTCCAGCCGGGGGACCTCGTGGTGCGTGAGGGCTCTGTGGGCAGGAAGATGTACTTCATCCAGCACGGGCTGCTCAGTGTGCTGGCACGTGGCGCCCGGGACACCCGCCTCACTGATGGATCCTACTTTGGGGGTCAGCAGGCCTCAGGAAGGGTGGGGGGACTGGAGCAGAGGATGAGGGCAAATGTTCCCCTGGATCAGGGTTCCTACCTGGCCATGCTGCAGAATCACAGAGTTCCAGTGCCTCCCCAGGCCAACTTAATCAGAATCTCTGCGCCTGGGGCCTGCAGCTCTGTAATTTTAAGAAGCTTCTTAAGAGATTCCAGGGCACAGCCAGGTTGAAAATTTCTGAACCAGTGGGCCTTTTAGAACCCATAATTGGTGAACTCCAAGGATCCCATGAGGGACAGAGAGTAATAAAGCAGTGCGGTCCTCGCGGCTCCCTGGTGGTGTGATTCAGGGGCCCAGCCTATTGCACTGGGTGCAGTTGTGCTGTCTGCTGCCTAAAGTGATTTGAAGCTCATATAATCTCTCAGTCTCCAAACCACCCACCACCCTCCAGTGCTTTCATCATGTTGCCCTTTGCCCTCTGGCACTGCTTTTCTCCTTCTGGGCTGTCCTTGGTGTTCATTTGAAGGGGTGCTTCCCCAAACCTACCCCTTGGGATAGAGCCATGGAGGTGGGATGAAAAGTAGAGTGGAGTGGAACGACTGGAGGTGGGGGCCAGCAAGACCCCTGATTGTCAGCTTTAATTTCGAGAGAGTGAGGACAATCATTGTGCAGGTCTGGAGAGATACCAGTTTGAGGCATTTAGGGACCCTGGGGTGGGTGAGTAAACACTGGTTTCTCCCACCTGGGGGGGAGCCAGAGGGTGCTGGGCCAGCTGCTGTAAGCCCGGTGACAGGGAGTTCTGGGGACAGTGGTTCTGAAGGCCTCCTCCCAAATTTGGCAGAGATCTGTCTCCTGACTCGGGGCCGACGCACAGCCAGTGTGCGAGCTGACACCTACTGTCGCCTCTACTCACTCAGCGTGGACCATTTCAACGCTGTGCTTGAGGAGTTCCCCATGATGCGCCGGGCCTTTGAGACTGTCGCCCTGGATCGACTGCACCGCATTGGTGAGCCCTGTCCACCGTGTTTTCTCTGGGTCTAACCTGGGCCCTCACCCATGTCCATAGCAAGAAGCCCCTGTCGTTCCAGGGCCCATGCTCTCCCACTCCAGTGTCATGCCCTGGCCCACCCCAGTCCCAGCAAATGTCCCCACAGGCCCTTCAATGCTGTGGCTCACTGCCCCTGCATTTCAGCATCTCTTACCCTTGGAGAGATTGCCCCACATCATGAAGTTCCGAGCCCTCCTTCCCTAAGCCCCTGACCTTCACCATCTCTGATTTGCACTCATCCCTTGACTCTTCCTCCAACCGCATCTCCCCCCCTCCACCTCCACCTCCACCTCCACGCTCTTGGCCCTTATCCCTCTCTTTGCCCACTGCCGTCGCTTAACCCTCCAATTCTTTGACATTCAACGTTATCTTAGATTCCATCACTATCCTTCACTTCTCCCTCTTGGGACAACCTCTAGGTAAGAAGAATTCCATACTGCAGCGGAAGCGCTCAGAGCCAAGTCCTGGCAGCAGTGGGGGCATCATGGAGCAGCACTTGGTGCAACATGACAGGGATATGGCTCGGGGTGTTCAGGGCCTGGCTCCGGGCACAGGAGCTCGGCTCAGTGGAAAACCAGTGCTGTGGGAGCCACTGGTGCACGCACCGCTGCAGGCAGCCGCTGTGACCTCTAATGTGGCCATTGCCCTAACTCACCAGCGAGGACCCCTGCCCCTCTCCCCAGACTCTCCAGCCACCTTCCTTGCTCGCTCTACTCGATGCTCATCAGGCTCCCCAGCTTCTCCACTGGTGCCTGTCCGACCTGGCCCTCTGCTGGTCCGGGGGCCATGGGCATCCACCTCCCGCCTGCCTGCCCCACCTGCCCGAACTCTCCATGCCAGCCTGTCCCAGGCTGGGCGCTCCCAGGTGTCCCTGCTGGGCCCCACCCCGGGAGGAGGTGGGCGGCGACTAGGACCTCGGGGCCGCCCACTCTCAGCCTCCCAACCCTCTCTGCCTCAGCGGGCAGTAGGTGATGGCTCTCCTGGGCGTAAGAGCTCAGGAAGTGAGCGACTGGCCCCGTCAGGGCTCCTGGCCAATCCTTCAGGGACAGGCCAGCCCCCCAGGCCACCAGTGCCTGGGCCAGCCACCGCTAGAGGCCCCCAGCTCTCTGCCAACATGTGAAACCCTTAGGTAATTCCTTGGGTGCAGTAGTGTGCCTGAAGGCAGACGCCTCCTGGGAAAGGCCAAGGGGGCCCGAGAAACACTGCCCTATGAGAATATCTCCCCTTACTGCCAAGAAGATAGTTTCTGTCCTCTCAGGCACCCTGCTGCCTCCGAACCATTCACCCATTCATCAAGAGTACCGAGCGCCTACCACGTTCAAGACACTGTGTTAGTACTGCGTCTCCACTGCCAACTAGAAGAGACTCGAAGCTCTCTGACATTCCCCCAGCCATGGTCCTGCCAGGTGCAGGCCCAGGCTCGTGACTCCACCTTATTAAGCACAAGTACTTGCCATTGCCACCACTGCCAAGTAATTAGCTGTCTGTTTCCTGGCCCGGGGCCCTGCAGGCTCTGCCTGGAGTGGTCATCTCCCAGCCCTCCCAGCATAGCCGGTGCACTGCCTGTGCCCCGTGGGTGTTGACATATGTTTGGGGTCCCCAGTGTGGGCATCCACCTTCACTGCCATGTGTAGGCCCCTCCCTGTCTACATCCCGAGTGGGAACACATCTCCTGCCAAGTCCCCTGCACTCTGTCTCTGTGGCAGAACTGTCTCTTTGTAAACTGGGAGCCACCTCCTCCCTGTGTCCCTGCCCCAGTGGTGTCACCCTTGAAGCTAAGGAATGTTTGGCACCTCCCATTTAGTGTGCCAGCCTAGACCCCCCCAGGTGAGGGGCAAGTGGCTGAAACCTTAGATGGCATGTTTTTTCTTTCTTTTCCTTCCTTATGTATTTATTCAATTATTTAATAATATTTATTCATTTGCTAATTTTATTTATTATCAATGCATTTTATCGACTCATTTCTTTATCCACCCCTCCCAAGCCCTCTGGGTAGGGAGCCAGGAGGGGCGACACCCCTTCCCCTGTGCCAGTTCCTGTGGCCCTTGTCCAGCTCCATCAGCAGCAACACTGGAACCCTCTTTCTGTTTGGGTAGGGCCAGAAGGGCTGCCTGAGGCAGGGGAGTGGGGGATGTTCTTCCTTTTAGTTTTTTCTCCTACTGAGTTTGCTGTTGGTGCTATAGAGTAAGGCGAGGGCCCAGGGCCCTGCGAAAGGGCGGGCTAGCCAGTGCCTCTGCCTCCTCAGGGGCAACAGAAACCCCTCCCCCCGCTCTGTCTCCATGCTGACTCTACAGGATCAAAGAATGTGGGGCTGGGACCCCAAAGCTCATTTTCTTCTGGGTGAGGAGTTCTGGAATACTAGGTATGTGGGAGAAGTTTTATAATTGCTTCCAAACAGCTGCATTTAAAAAAAGAAAATAGAGACACTCATTTTGGCTCCTGGTTTTTGTGTGGGAACAAAGAAGGAATTTCTGGGTACAGGAGGCAACTCACCCCACAAGGCATGAGACGGCCCTGAGAGAGGCCACAAAGTGGTCTGCAGTCCCAGTAGAAGTTGTGAAGACAGTGACAAGATGTGCTCCCCAGTATCCGTCTACCCTACCTTGCCCCAGAGGGTGGTGCTTTCACATCACAGTCAGTTACAACGAAGGAAGAAGTGGCACTCTCCTTGGGAGACAGTCACATTACTGTGAAGGCCACATATGACAACATCAGAGTGCATGGATATGAAATATCTCTACAATAGTGGTTTTGTGGAGGTTGGGCACGACTGCCCTGTTCTCCCTTCCCCCTCCCCCAGGCCTGGGGGCCTGGAGAAACAGAGCTGACCGGGTAAGCTGGGATCAAAGGCTCAGAGCACTGTGGGATCCAAATGGGAGCACTGAGTGCAAGCACTGGAGCTGCCAGATGGCCGGACTTTGAGGGCCTACATGGCGAGGGGGAAGGGGCACCCTGGAATGTGGCCAGATGGCAGATGTGGCCTCAGGTGGGAGGACTGGGAGTAAACAAGACAGATGCAGGATGTGGGTGGCATGGGGAGGAGGGATGGGGTCCAGAGCTGGCTGGGTCAGAGGGGAAGGGGCATCTCAAGATACGTTCAGCACTCGCATGATGTTGGTGTAGCCAGACCCAGGTCGCCAGCCTGTCACCACAATCACCAGGTCTCCAACATGGAGGAAGCCACGAAGCTTTCCTGGGATAGGGGAAGAAGGTGACCATCAGCCACCGAGAGACCCAGGCCAGCCCTGTCATGAGGACCAGCCACCACCTTCCACTTTCTCAGGGCCACCCTCCCTGTGGGGCCTGAGGCAAACTGTGATGGGTGCCACAGGCAGCACCACAAGGAATGTGACCGCTGCATTGTTCCAGAACTGCAGGTCTGTCGGTGGGTGGCATGGGGGTGTGGCTAAGCAGCAAGTCTGTCCACCTGTGTTGCTGGGCCAGTAGGGAGAGGTCGAGTATGATCAGAGCTAGTTTCAAAACAGATTTTCGTTCTGACTGTAGGGGACTAGGTCCCCCCTTTCTCTTTCACCTCCTGCTCCCTATGTCACACTCAGGCTCTAGCCACCTGGTGCAGGCAACAGCTGGGCTGACTTCTGGGGAAAGGTCTTGACCTCTCTCCCTCTACTCTCTTCCCCCGAGCATACCCCATGGAGGCCAAAACATGTCTGAGTGTTAGTGAACCTCACAGTAAATCTGGGACCAGAGGACAGAGGCAAGGCCCTTTGCATGGGTGTGGAAAGTGGGGTGGGTGGGCTCGTGATACAAACCCAGGGTGGGTGGGGAGGAAGTCTAGATGACTCACCACTTTCAATGCCAAATTGAACCCGGCGATCCACATCATCTGCCCAGATGGCCTCTGGAGTTTCACGGTAGAGCAAGGGAAAGACTCCTCGGCATAGGTGGGCCTGGCGGGCAGCCTGGGCAGAGCGGGTGACAGCAATGACCGCTGCCCGAGGTCGGTACCGAGACAGAAGCTGGGCTGAGCTGAAGGAGGCAGAGAAGGTCAGCCCAGGGAGTGAGAGAACGCTGCATCAGGAAACTGCATTTTGGGTTCTGGTTCCAGTTGTCAGTGACAAGCTGTGTGACCCAAGTTGGGTAAGTCATATTTTTCTGGGCCTTGGTTTTTCTCACCTGTTAAGTGGGTATAAGAGTACTCCCCTTTCTTACCACACAAGAAAGATATAATAAAGGATACATCAAATGAAATAGTAAGGAAAAACTTCTTTGAGAAATAAAACCTTTCTGAGAAGGTACCTATATATAGCACTTAACTTAAAAAGGTCTCTTGTTAACCCACACAAGCCCACGAGGAAGTGTATAGAGCCTGGGTAACCTACCCAAGGTGTCACTTCAGAGCAAAGACTTGAACTCAGACCTTCTGGGCCCTTCTGCAACACCTCAGCAGTGTAAGGCTTTGTGGGCCAAGTGCAAAGGACTTGCTTCTGAGCCCTAGGAGCCCAAGTGGCCTGGAAGCCAATGCTTCCAGTGATGTACCTTCTCCTTCAAGTCCCTGGAGCTCACTGGTGCATTCTGTGTGCTCCAGATCCTCCTCTCCTGGCCCCAGATCTCATAGCTACCTCTCCTCTTGCCCCAGAAAGATATTCTTCATCTCTGATAACGAGACATGACCCAAGCCTGTGACCCATCCCCACCTGCCCCTGACCCAAAGGCTTGTCTTGGTGTTCACAGAGTCCCTCTCACCGGCCAGTCTTGGTCAGCACGATGATGGCCGCAGCACAGCACTTGAAAGAAGCCTCCACAGCGCCAATGGCAGTGACTTCAGTGGGATCACGGCTCAGTGGTGCTGCCCTGCGCAGCTCCTCAAACAGCTGCCGGTGGTATACAGCGGCCTCTGCCTCCCGGGCAATCTGCAGGCACCAGGAGATCAGGCTCAGGCAGGGGTGCTGGGTCTTGCAGGGGTTTGGCTGTCCAGCCCATCTGCCTTGCATTACGAGCTCCTACCGCATGCTGCATCGTTACGGCCTCCACAGGAAATCTGCCTTTGGCTGTTTCCCCCGACAGCATGATGCAGTCTGCACCATCCAGCACAGCATTGGCCACGTCACTCGTCTCTGCCCGTGTTGGCCGGGGCTTACTAATCATGCTCTCCAGCATCTGGGGGACATCTGGATGTCAGAGCTGTAGGAGTCACACTCTGATCAGGGAAGCTACTTCTCTGACATCCACACTCTCAGAATGCCCTGAAAGCCAGAGTCACAGCCACAAACTGTGATCCTGGCAGTTCAGTGTCCTTATCTGAAAATGGGAGTCACAGTATCTCTCCCTAACTTCAGCATTTGAGGATCAAACACTGGACAGCAAAATGTGCTATGGACCTAAGGGGCAGGCATTCACTCTCAGGTGTCCCCCAAAGACACAAAGTGCCCCTGCCCTCTCCAGGCTCATTCCAGACCTGCGTGGCACAGACAACTGGTTTGCCCGCCAAGTTGCAACGTCCAATCATCATCTTCTGCGCTAGGAAAACCTTCTCTGCTGGGATCTCGATGCCCAGGTCACCCCGTGCCACCATGATGCCGTCGCTCAAGTCCAGGATTTCATCAAACCTGGGTGGTTGGGGCAGTCAGGGCTGGGGAGAGCCAGGAGAAGCCAGGGAAAGGAGGTGGGAGAAGAGGGGGCGCTACAGGGCTGTTAAGGGCCTGATAGAGAACAAAGGCCAAGCCTCACTTCTTCACGCCTTCGTGGTTCTCAATTTTGCTAATGATCTTGATGGCCTGTCCTTCTGGCCCCAGAGCAGCTCGGACCGCAGCCACATCGCTGGCTTTCCGCACAAAGGAGGCAAAGATGATGTCTACACCATGCTCCACCCCAAAGCGCAGGTCCCGGACATCTTGCTCCGACAGCCCCGGCAAGTCCACCTGGGCGCCTGGCAAGTTCACGCCCTTCCGGCTGCCCAGGACGCCGCCATTCTCCACCTCGGTCTCCAGCCCCTCTGGGCCTGTGGGCATGGAAAGAGCCAGCCTAGGTCAGAGGCGGGGCCGGGAGCAGAGTCCTGGCATAGGGGACAGGGGCTTGGACCCCTCAGGAGGTTAGGAACCACGTACTACTCTATTCGTCTGTCTGCCCACGGCCTGGGCTCCACATTGAATAGGCACCGGGGGGACTTCTGGGGAGGAAACGACTACCCCGCCAGTCCAGCCCCAAGCCAGGGTGGGCCCAGGAGTCTGGATGCTGGGGGCTCCTGGGACAAGAGGGTTAGGACGCCGGCCCGCTGTGGCAGGGTGGGAGTACAGGGCAAAAGCGGGAGCCCGAGGGAAGAGTGCGCCCAGCTCCGCGCGCCGCGGGGGCAGGAGGCGCGTGCGCACCGATTTTCTTGACCACCAGCGAGATGAGCCCGTCGTCAATGTAGATGTGGCCCCCCACCGGCACGACCTTGATGATGTTGGGGTAGTCCACCCACACGGTGTTCGCGTCCCCCCGCGTCTGGAACGTCGGGTCCACGGTCACCAGCACCTGGGAGCCCTTCACTAGCTCCACTTCCGACTCTGGGCCCTGGGGGCGGAGCCACGAATCGTGAGTTTGGCCCCTCCCTACGCTCCGCCCCCTGGGCGACTGCCTCCGAGCCCCACAGCCCCCGGCTGGCCCCCACCAACTGCACCCGACGGGACCCGCCTCTCACCCCCTGCAGGATCCCAGTGCGAATCTCTGGTCCTTTGGTATCCAGGGCGATGGCCACCGGTCGGTAGCTGAGCGGGGAAGCTGCAAAGCTCTCCACTGCCTCTCGAACATTGGCGATGGACTCAGCGTGGTACTGGTGACAGAGCCGAGTGGAGATTTCAAGGGAAGGTGGCCAGGGCCCCAGGGCATCCTCTAACCCCGCCGCCTCCTGTGGCCCCTTCCCGAACCTCATGTGAGCCATGGGAGAAGTTGAGTCGAGCGATGTTCATTCCAGCCTTGATCATCTCCTTGAGGCGCTCTACAGAGCGAGATGCCGGCCCTGGAACCAGAGATTTTGCTCAGACGACTTGCTCCCCAAACCTGAGAGACAACCAGACCCACAACCACCCTCTGAGACACTGCATGCCACAGAAGTCTTGTTTCCTGACCTTTATTCCCTGACCAACCTCTGTTCACAAGTCAGAAACTACATTCCTCTCTCCAGCCAACACCTTGGGGAGGCAGCCCTCCTGGGTGGAGGAGGGAGCACTTGGAGGGGAGGGTCCTCAGCCGGGTCTGAATGAGGTAACCGTGTCTGCAGTGATGCAAGTGCTGCAGTTTGGGGGTAACCCCAGTGTATGAGTGAGGTACAGGGCTGTAGAGCTGATGGGCCTCATTTTGATTGAGGAGAGTTGAGTTGGACCTCATTTCTGCTTGTTGATAGGGCAGCTGTGTAACTGAGAGCCAAGCTCTCCAGCCTCAACCCAAAGCCAATCCTTCCTTCCTTCCTTCCTTCTGAGGGGAGAAAAACATCGATGTAGGAGAGACCCAGCCCACAACCTAGGCATATGCCCTGACTTGGAATTGAACCTCGACCTTTAAGTTCGCAGGCTGGCACTCAATCCACTGAGCCACACCAGCCAGAGCTAAAGCCAATTCTTTTTTTTTTTTTTGCCTTTTATTGATTCTAGAAAGAGAGGAAGGGAGGGAGAAAGAGAAAGAGAGAGCATCATTGATGTGAGACAGAAACATCCATCCGTCACTTTCTATACTTGCCCTGACTAAGGACTGAGCCCTCAACCCAGGCATGTGCCCTGATCAGGAGTCACACCCCTGACCTTTTGGTTTGCTGGATGACACCCAATCCACTGAGCCACACTGGCCAAGGCTAAAGCCATTTCTTGTACTTGCACATTAGATCTGCTCACCTGCTCAAAGACTTAGATTCAGCCATTCTCTAGTCCTCTGTGTCATCAATGTTTTTCTTTTAATTGGATCATTCTCATCAGCATGTGAACCTGCTATTATTTCTTTCATCAAAAAAATTCTCTTACTTCCCCTCCAGCTGCAGTCCTATTTCTTTGCTCTCCTTTGCAGCGGAGTGCATTGTGAGTTTTCTGCACTTGCGGCCTCCAGTCCCCCACCCCCTATTCTTTGTGCCAACTCCAGTCAGCCGTTCACACACCCCGCCCCCTCCACTGCCTTTGTCCTTGTCAAGGTCATCAAGAATCGAAGTGTTGTTTCTAAATCTAATGGTCAGTTCTCAGTCCTCATCTCGGCTGACCCACTGGCAGCACTGGGTACATGTCCTTGACCTGCCTCCCTGGCCTGCCCTCCAGGACAACACGGTCTGGATTCGCTCTTGCCTCACTGGCTCTCCTTCTCAGGTTCACTTGCTCCTCCCTGCCCTTAACATTACATGTCCCATTCTTCTCTTTGTCATTTCACTTTCACTCTGTTGATGGTCTCAACTAGTTTTATGGCTTTAAATACCATCTATAAGTTGACAATTTATATCTCCAATTTTGTTTCCCAAATTTATGCCTTCAATTCAGACCTCTCTCCCACACCCAGAGTTGTGCACCTGATTGCTTACTCCATGTCACACCTGAGTGTCTGATATGCTTCTCAGACTCACCTTTCCCCAAACTGAACACCTGCTCTCCTCCCCCAACCTCTCCACAACAGTCTTTCCTGCTCAGCGGGTACTGCGCCCTTCTAGTCCTTGAACCTAAAGCCGTGGCATCACCCCCATCCCTTTTCTACCCTCACCCCGCCCTACATCCAATCCATTGGGTGATCCTTCAAAATACATTCAGAATCTGAACATTTCTTTATTAATTTAAATTTTATTTTTCAAGTACAGTTTACATTCAGTAGGATCTGATGACTTCTCACCAGCTCCACTGCCACTACCTGGTCTGACCTAGAAATACTGCAGGAGCAGCTTCTGTGCTTCCTTCCAAACCCACCTCCAAATCTGTTTTCAATATAGCAGCCAGAGTGGTTCCATGAAAACATAAGAGCATGTTGTTTCCCCGCTCAAAACTCTCCAGTAGTTTTTCCATTTCAGTCAGAGGAACTCAACTCAAATCTACTAAGTCCTACATGATCTTATCCTCCCCTGAAATCCCTTTATTTTCCCTACTCTTCTCTCCCTGGATGGTTTCTGACCATCCCAGCCTTCTTGACTTGGGGTCTTTGTGCTGACCGTTCCCTTTGCCTGGAGCTCACTTCCCAGACATTTGCACCCAGCATTGTCTCATCTCCTTCAAATCTTTCTTCTGGTCTAATTTTCAAAATAATGGCTTCTCTAATCACCTCTGTAGGACTGCAGACTGCCTCCCGCCCTGGCATCTTTGATGACCTTCAGCATGCTCTATTGTTTTTTCTTTCATAGTATTAATCACTTTCTATTATTATTATTATTATTATTAATTTTTTTGTCCTCACCCAGACTTTTTTCATTGCTTTGAGAGAGGGAGGAAGGGAGAAGTAACATCGATATGAGAGAGAAACATCAATTGATTGCCTCCAGTATGCTCTGGGACCAGAGGTTGGACCTGTAACCTTTTGGTTCCTGGATGATACTCCAACCAACTGAGCCATACCAGCCAGGTCAACTGAAGGGGGGACCCAAAAAAACCAGAATGATCTTCTGGAGGACGGGCCCCTTGTAGTACCAACTCCCCCTGCTAGATGAATGTTCTAGGAACACATCTGTACTGGTGTACCACCAGCTGTTGTCATGAGAGGTTGTGTTTGGCTTTAGTGAATTTTTTTGAAGACTCTTTCAACACATTTGCCCATTTCATGATGGGCAATTTACAAGTGCATCTGCCCTCACCATACTGAGTGTTCAGCAGCAGTTTTTGACCAAAAATGGCATGACCCCAAGGCTCCACCCTCCCTATTCACCCAATCTTGCCCTCAGCTACTTTTTTTGTTTCCCTGGATGAAAAATGTCCTCAGCTGGAAATGTCTTGCTGATGTGGAAGAGGTGAAACAAAAAAACTACAGAAGCACTTAAGAGGCATCGAAAGCGACGAGTTCAGAAACTGTTTGGAGCAGTGGAGAAAATGTCTTGATAGGTGCATTGCATCACATGGAGAGGAAGTACTTTGAAGGTGACTGAATTAAACATGTAAGAATAAATATACAATTTTTCATAAATGCATTCTGTTTTTCGGGTCTCCCTTCTTATTTATCACTTTCTAACATACTAAGTACTTGGTTGTGCTTATTATCTATTCTCTTACCTGGCTAGGTTGTCAGCTCCCGAGATCAGTGATTTTTGTTTATTTCACTGATCTGCTCCCAGGGCCCAAAACCTTATCTACCAAGTGCTCAACAAATGTTTGTGGAATGACATCCTGACCCGTGTGGCTCAGTTGGTTGGGCATCCCCCCACAAACCGAAAGGTCTCTAGTTCGATCTCCAGTCAGAGCATGTGCCTGGGTTTCTTTTGGTTCTGTCCTGTCGGGGCACACATGAGAAGCAACAGATCGATGTTTCTCTCTCACATCAATGTTTCTCACCCGCTCTTTCTCTCTCCCCTCCTCTCTCTCTAAAAATAAATAAATAAAATCTTTAAAAATTTTTGCTGAATGAACAATTCGTGGAGAAGTCTCAAAGGAGACCAAAGATGAAGAAGCACCTTGAGAAATGACCGAGAAGCCCTGTGATGCTGCGGGGGAAGGAGGCTGCTTACCAATGGTGGCAATGATGCTGGTGCTGCGAGCAACCACGGGCTCCGAGTCGATGTCCAGCAGGCAGAGGTGTTCCAGGAAGGTGTCTGCCATTGCGGCTGACAGCTGCTGCCTCTGGAAGAAGGCAGAGCCCAGCTCCTGGGTCAGTTGGGCCACGCTGGCCAGCCTCAGGTACCCCGCTGGCCCTGCAGAAGAAGGGGGTTGCACAGGCACCTGGCTCTCCTCCGTTTATCTCAGCACATTGTCTATTCCTTCCCTCAGCTCTTCAGTTTTTGTCAAGTACTACTTATGAACTGGGCATTATACATGCAATATCTTACATAGTCACAAGGATCCTATCAAGCAGGTACTGTTAAATGCTCTACAATGATCCCCATTTTACAGATAAGGAAACAGGCTGAGAAAGATTAAACAAATTGCCCAATATCATATAGCTTCTAAGTAACAGAGATGGGGTTCACACCAAGGTCTGACTAACTCCAGGCTCAAGTCTAGCTATCTGATCCCTCACAATGCCTGACTTCTTGCCCTTTCGCTGCTGACTCTCCTCGGCCTCAGCCTCTGGCCCCACCTTGATATCTCATTATTCAGGCCCAGAATCACCCAGTCCCCTTTCTAAGGCCCCTGTTGTTTTCCTTCCAATTGCTGGCTTTTCCATCCCCTCCTCTGAGTTTCCTCAACTCCTTCAATTTCTACTTCACCCAGGTCCTGGGGTCCTGTAGCTTGACTCAGCCCAGAGGAGCCACTCTGGCCATACCCTCCATGCTACAGCTGGCCTGCTGGGCTCTGCTGGTCTGCTCCACACTGTCAGGCTGCCAGGGGCATGAGGTTCTGCTGGGCTGAGGATTGGTTCTGCCTACTGGTTAAAGTGTCACCAGTGTCTCCCTGTCACGGAAAGCCCTGTGGACCAGGGGTCAGAGTCCAAGAACCATGCGAGTGCCCCGTGATTCCCATGCTGCAGGTTCCTCTCTGCCTTCCTTCTAGGGCCTGATAGAAGAGGCCCAGACCAGGGTCCATAATTTAACACAGAGGAGACCTCATTGAACACAGACCCTCCCCTAACCCCTCCTAGACAGCAGATACGCATTTTTTGCACCCTCCACCCCCACTCCTGATTCTACCCTCATCTTCCTCCCCCTTTTAAATTTTTTTCAATGTATTAGGAAGAGAGAGAGAGAGAGAGAGAGAGAGCAAGCTGTTGTTCCACCCATCAATGCATCCACTGGTTGATTCTTGTACATACCCTGAGAGGGGATTGAACCCACAACCTTGGTGCATTGGGGCTGATGCTCCCACCTACTGAGCTTCCCTCTCTGTTCATTGGTTTCTGTTGACCCTTCTTACCTCCTGGAGCCCCAATTAGGATGGACTTTGCTAAGTCCCTTTGAGACTTAGAGATCCATGACCAAAGCTGCTGGGGTTTTGTGTTCTCATTCTCCTGGATCGACATGCTCCCAAAGTAGGGGCTGGGACTGCCCAAAGTACAGGGAGAGAGGGGGAGAGGACACAAAACTGCTGGTCTTATCTAAGAGAGCCAGAGAGAAGAAGAGGGACACGCCCAGTAGGCTGCCCCTGTCTCCACACAGAGTCCCTCCCCCAGACCTACTGACTCCCCTTGTCTTCTGGCATTTCCCCTCTCATTCATATTTCCTGGTACATTTTTTCTTTTAAAAAATTTTTATTTTTCAATTACAGCTTATATTCCATATTGCTTTGTATTAGTTTCACAGCACAGTGGCCGGACAATCATGTACTTTACAAAGTGGCCTCCCTGATATTTCCAGTACCCACCTGGCCCCATACACGGTTATTACAGTATTATTGACTGTATTGCCTCGTCTGAACTTAACATCCCTGTGACGATTTTAACTACCAATTTGTACTTCTTAGTCCCCTCACCTCTTCCTCCATTCCCCTACAACCCCTCTCGTCTGGCAACCACCAAAATGCTCTTCAGATCCATGGTTCTGCCTCTGTTCTTCTTGTTTACCTAGTTTTTTCAGATTCAGTTGTTGACAGATATGTATTTATTGCTATTTTATTGTTCATGGTTTTGATCTTCTTTTTCTTAAATAAATCCC
Source organism: Macrotus californicus (assembly GCA_007922815.1). Classification (NCBI taxonomy): domain Eukaryota; kingdom Metazoa; phylum Chordata; class Mammalia; order Chiroptera; family Phyllostomidae; genus Macrotus; species Macrotus californicus. The sequence goes on from VMDR010001232.1 coordinate 81,487, forward strand.
TTTAACATTTTATATAATAATGATTTGGTGATGATGATTTCCTTCAGTTTTTTCTTCTCTGGGAAGCTCTTTATCTGCCCTTCCATTCTAAATGGTAGCTTTGCTGGGCAGAACAATCTTGGTTGTAGGTCCCTGCTTTTCATGACTTTGAATATTTCTTGCCAATCCTTTCTGGCCTTCAAAGTTTCCTTTGAGAAATCAGCTGACAGTCTTATGGAGAATTCCCCTGTAGGTAAGTAACTGCTTTTTCTCTTGTTGTTTTTAAGATTCTCTCTTTATCTTTAACCTTTGGCATTTTAATTATGATGTGTTTTGGAGTGGGCCTCTTTGCATCTATTTTGTTTGAGACTCTGTGCTTCCTGGCCTTGCATGTCTATTTCCTTCACCAAATTGGGGAAGTTTTCTTTCATTATTTTCTCAAATAGAGTTTCAATTTCTTGCTGTTTCTCTTCTCCTTCTGGCACCCCATGATATGAAAGTTGGAACACCTGAAGTTGTCCTAGAAGCTGCCTACTCTATCCTCGTTTTTTTTTGGATTCTTTTTTCTTCTTGTGGTTCTGATTGGTTGTTTTTTTGTCTTCCTTATGTAGCAAATTGTTGAATTCTTGGTTCATTCACTCTACTCTTGTTTCCCTGTAAATTGTTCTTTATTTCAATTAGTGTATTCTTTGCTTCTGACTAGATATTTTTTTATGAGGTCCTCACTAACTTCCTTGAATATCCTCATAATCAGTGTTTTGAACTCAGCATCTCATAGATTGTTTATCTCCATTTCATTTAGTTTTTTTCTGGACTTTTGATCTGCTCTTTCACTTGGGTCATGTTTCTTTGCCTCCTCATTTTGACAGTCTCCCTGTATTTGTGTCTATGGATTAGGTAGAGGTGCTATGACTCCTTATCTTGGCAGCATGGCCCAATGTAGTAGGTGTCCTGTAGGGTCCAGTGGCACAGGCTTCCCTATCACCCAACCTGAGTACTCGTGTGCCCTTTGTGTGGGCTGAGTACACTCTCCTCTTGTAGTTGAACCTTAGTTACTGTTGGCAAGTCAATGGGAGGGATTTACTGAGGGCAGTCAGCTGCAAGGATTGGCTGTGACAACTGACCACCCACCTCTATCTACCATGGAGGATCAGCTGTGCAGGGGCAGGGTGGTGGTGCTCTGATGTGATCTGTAGCTGTCCCCTGGGTGTGCAGGCTCTGAGGTGTCCTGGGTGGTATAGGCCAAGGTCAGCCCCCACCTGTGTTTTGCCTGGAGACACCCTGCCTGAGCTATAAAGCAATCTGAGATGGCTACTACTTGTGCTGGGCTTGAAGATTCCCAGGCAAAGCCAAGCTGTGGATCTAGGCTGGCTGCTACTAGTGCCAGGCCTGGGGCCACTTAACAATTGGTAAAGGGGGTGGGGGCTCACTAGGCTGGTTTTGTTTGTTTGGTAGGATTTAGGAAGTTGTGAAGCATGAGCTGAGACTAGCCATTCATTCCCTGGCTGGAGTAGCTCAGTGAATTGAGCGCGGGCGTTTGAACTAAGCGTCGCTGGTTCGATTCCCAGACAGGGCACATGCCTGGGTTGCGGGCCACGTCCCCTTTGGAGGGCATGCGAGAGACAACCACATATCGATGTTTCTTTCCCTCTCTTTCTCCCTTATCCTCTCTCTAAACATAAATAAATTTTAAAAAATACCATTAAAAAAAGCCTTAAAAAAAAAGACTAGTCATTCATATGGAAAAGCCACTGTTAACAGCTGTAAGTTGGGTGAGATGGAGCCTCAGGGGAATCTCCATGGAGGGGCAAACTGTGTTAGCCAAGCTGATGGAGTCTCAGACATGGCACTGGCCTGCTGGCTCTGTGGCTCGACAGTTCAGAAAAGGGACAATAATGGCCTCTGCCCACCTTTCTGTCTGGGACACAGCTGTCTCCCAGCTCTAGCATTGATGCCAGACACTTCAGTTCCTCCCTGTGTGCCACTGGTGCCTTTCAAGCTGCTACCCTGGTGCTTGAGCTCAGAGGAGTGAGTCTGAGCATGTTCGTGTGTGGATTCTTTAAGAGGAAATGCTTGGGACTGCAGAACTTTTCTTCCACTGACTCAATTCCTGCTGGTTTCTGCAGCCAGAAGTTATGGTGACTTATTTTCCTAGCACTGGAACCCTGGGCTGGGTGTCCTGGTTTGGGGCTGGGACTTCTTGCTCCTGAGATATCCCTCCTGCATTTTTGTTCACCACACATGGATGTGGGACCAGATCATTCCTTGTCTCAACCCCTCCTACCAGTATGGATGGATGTGGTTTCTTTGCTTTCTTTAATTCCATAGTTGTCAATCTTCTATTCAACTAGATTCTGAGTGATGGTATTTATAATTTTTTCTTTTCTTTTTTTTAAAGATTTTATTTATTTATTTTTAGAGAGGGGAAGGGAGGGAGAAAGAGAAGGAGAGAAACATCAATGTGTGGTTGCCAATATGTGCCCTGACTGGCCCTGACTGGCCCTGACTGGGAATCGAACAGACAACCCCTTGGTTTGCAGGCTGGCACTCAATCCACTGAGCCACACCAGCCAGGGCCTAATTTAATTATAATTTTGATGTGGTTGTGTGAGGATGCAAGCTGTGTTTACCTATCCTGATAGATTTTCAATCCATTCACATTGTCTTGTCATCAACATGAATAGATATTTTTTGATAAAAATATGGCCCCTTTTTCTTTGTACTTATTGAAGTTGGCCTAGATAAATCTGGGAAATGAAGGGTTGAGAGTAGGGCCTGGAGCCCAAGGGAGGAGGGTGAGAGGTGCCACGATGCTGTGGTGGCCTTCTCTCGGAAGGCTCTGATGGCATGCTAACATTGGCCACCATTTGCTCATCGACCACCCTCCCATACTCATTGAGCACCTGCTCTCTCTCAGGTCCTGAGGATACAATGGTGAGCAAAACAGACAAGGCCTTTGTCCTTTTATGGAATCTATAATATGGTGGGAAGACAGACTATAAACAAGTATCAAACAACTAAATCTGTACCTATGAATTGTGTAAGTGCTATAATGGAATCGATTAGGGTGCTGGAAAAAAGAAGCCTATGGGAGAAGGAAGTGGAATATATTTTATTTATTTACTTATTTATTTATAGCAGGAACAGTATGGGACTTGAGCTTCATCAAGTTAATCCACCTCTCTCTCTCTATTTTTTTTATTAAAAAAAAAAGATTTTATTTATTTATTTTTAGAGAGAGAGAGGAAGGGAGGGAGAAAGAAGGGGAGAGAAACATCAATGTGTGGTTCCCTTTCATGCGCCCTCTAATAGGGACCTGGCCTGCAACCCAGGCATGTGCCCTGACTGGGAGTCAAACCGGTGACCCTTTGGTTCGCAGGGCAGCACTCAATCCACTGACAGTCACCAGCCAGGGTGACCTCTGTATTTTTTTTAAAGATTTTAAACATTGATTTTAGGGAGGAAGGGAGAGGGTAGAGAGGGAGAGAGAGAGAGAAACATTGATTTGTTGTTCCACTTATCTATGCATTTATTGGTTGCTTCTGGTATGTGCCCTGGCCAGGGATTGAACCCACAACCTTGGTGTATTGGGATGATTCTCTAACTGACTGAGCTATCCAACCAGGGGAAGGCCTTTTTGAAATGATCATATTTAAGCTGAAATTTGAAAGATGAGAAGGAACCAGTGGGGAAAATTTGGAGCGAAGAGTTTTCTGAGGGGATGTAAATAATATATGTCAAGGCTCTGAGCAAGGAAAAAGCCTCTCGCTAAGGAGAGGGGAAACTGAAATGAGGTCATAGGTCTGGAGTGGAGGGGCATGGTCTCTGGTGAAAGTGGAAACCTAAGCAGGGCCTTGGAGGGCATTGGGTTTACCCAGTGGAGTGACATGACCCAACTATTGCTCTAGATCCCTCTGGCTGGTGGGTGGAGAACAGAAAGTAGACACATAGAGACCAGACAGGGGTTTAGGAATAGTCTAGATGAGAAGTAATGATGGACTGGCCTAGTGGCAGTGGAGACGAAAGGAAGACAGGTTTGAGACGGATTCTGAAGAGCAGACAGGGTAGATTGACAGAGGTTTCGTCTCCTGAAGGATGGTGCTGAGGAGCCTGGCCTAACAGTTGGGTACATGGTAGTGCCACTCACCAGGACTAGGGAAGTACAGGTTTATGGGGGAAAATATTCAAGGTTTCAGTTTTACGTAGACTAAGTCTGAGATACCAGTTAATCATTATAATCAGTAGGCACACGTTCGGATCTGTTCATGAATGCCTCGTTACATCCTCTCCCTTTATCATCATGACTGTCTAGAAGGAAGGTAGGATTAATGGCTTGCTTTACAGATGAAGGAAAGGGGGCGATCAGGATGAGCTGGGCAACTTACGCTGCCACTCCAGATCCTTTCTCTGCTCTTCTCCACGCTTCTCTGGAGTCAGAAGGCTGCAGGCTTTGCCCTGTAGCTTCTGTAGGGCTTGGCTAGTAGAGAAGGGCACCAATAGGAGATGAGACAGAGGGTGGGGAGTCTGGGCATTTATCTGCCCCCAACCCCTGCAAGGTTGCTGTAGGTCACAGCTCCTGGCAGAGTCCTTCTCACTCCAGATCCAAGAAACCATTCTCCCCCCATCCCCTGGGCCCCTGAGGATGGTAACTAAGCCCACTGTTACCCCATCTGGGGTAACGTACTATCCTTTATGTTTTACCCATACCCCACCCAAGCCTTTGTGTAAGATCCTGTTATAAAATACTCCTCAAATTATCTACTTTGAGAGACCCCTCGGTTTCCTGGTGGAACTCTGCCACACTTGTCTAGGGCTAAAAATCTTCTCGGTGGTGGAGCTGGGATTTGGGCCTCGAGAGTGTGGTCCAGAGCCTCGGCTGTAACCGCTGAGCTCCATTCCTTTCCTCTCGGGACTGTTTTGTTGGAAGGGACAGGCAGAAACCTCAGACTCTGGTCGGAGAAGGAAGAGGTTAAATAGAAGGAAGGACAGAAAAAGAACAAGTAAAGATGGACAAAAAGTTGTCACCAGAGGGAACATGATAGACTTCCAGGACTGGGGGCTCAGTTCTTGTGCTTGAAGGTCAGATAGGGACATGGGATATTTAAGGTTGGCCTGGCAATTTTGAATTGATTTTAGAAAAGTTAGGGGGACAAGAATCCCAGAGATTCAAGTCAACAGGAAGTAGGGGTTGGTGCCCCAAAGCATCCCCCTGCCCTATCCAGCTGAGGGACAGAAGCCTTGACTGAAATCAGGTCGAACGGGAGAAGCAGTCTGGCTTACCCTGGGTCCACGAGCGGCCACGTGAGATCACCTGCACTTTGTTACAGGGACGGGAAGCCCCGGACACAGGCGTGTGAGGGGGAAAGACAACGGGTGAATAAAGCTTTTCAGATAAGATCTCTCCCAATTCCCCAGCCCATCTTCAAACGCAGGTACTCTGACATCCTCAGACAGGGCTTCTCATCCCTAACGTCAAACACACATAGTCACAGAGTCAAGTATGGAGCCAGCCCCCACCACATGCCCTGCCCCATGCCATACTCTGCAGGTATGAGGTCACCAAGGTCAGGTCCCCGCCTATTTGGGGAGAGACAGGAATGCTAGCAGTTGGGTTTCATAAAGTGTGTCAGGTGGCATGATAGAGTTGTTTTCAGGACATGGAGCATTAAGAAACTGCTTTGTGGGTATAGGGAAGATCAGGTTGGCTTCACAGAGGAGGTGACACCAGAGCTCAACAGAGTCAAGGACGGCGCATGCCCAGCACTGGGACAAATGCATATGCATGCATGCACACACATGCACACGCGCACAAACACCTCCAATTCCATCCATGCACACACATCGCACAGTAACACACACAGGCCACACACAATTACACGCTCATTCAGTACACTCACACAGTTACACAGACTAACCTGATCCTCCCACACTTTTTCTCACAGAAACATACACTTACATGCACACGCACGCTCCTGCTCTCACACAGGCCTACAAAGTCCAGGCTGCGTCCATCAGCCTAAGGCGGCTTTACTCTGTAAACCGCCCAATCCCGCCCAGCCTCGTCCGGGGAAAGGACCACTGCCCGCCTGCGAGGGGCGCCCGAGAGCCTAGAGCCGCGGCGGCAGGACGGCGAGGCTGGGCTTCTTGGGCAGCGCAGGCAACGCAGCTGGTGCTCACGCCCCACCGCAAGGTGGGCCAGGGTGGAGAGAGTCTGAGTGTCGGGTTCGTCATCTGCAAACCGAAATAAGAATCCTTTGGAAGGGCGCAGTGCGATACTTTTCGCGGACGTGCTGTGTTTGTTCCCGTGCACATACGGTGACGCCTCTCAGACCTCAGTAATCAGAACACCGCCTGTGGGGCCCTGCGTCTGTATTTCCAAAACTTCCATAGAATTGATTTGAAATGTATTTACACTTATTTGAATTGCACAATATACACAATTCAGAGGTACGGGTTACAGGTGAAGCATTTCTCCCTTCCCAATTTTATCCTCCACCACTCAGTTCCCCCCAGCACGTTATCAGATTTCTGAATTTTCTATGTATTCTCCCAGAAATAGACAATGCAGGAACAAGCAACATACTATCTTTCCCTTTTTAGTGCGAACGGCAGCATGGTATTATACATTCCAGTCTACCCCCTCCCCCCCACTTAGTCCCAGACTGCTTGCTTATGAACAGACACCTTAGTTTGGTTCACAGCTTTTGTAATGGGCTCCCTGAACTCCATTCCTAGAACCCTCATGTGCATAGGGGAAATTAGCCAGAGAGGAGCTAGAGGCAGAGGCCAGCCTGGACCCACGTCTCTTTTTCTTTTCTTTCTTTAGAAAAACAAACATTTTATTTATTTATTTTTAGAGAGAGGGGAAGGGAGGGAGAGAAACATCAATGTGTGGTTGTCTTTCACAGGCTCCTCCTCACTGGGGACCTGGCCCCCAACCTAGGCTTGTGCCCTGACAGGGAATCGAACCTGCAAGCCTTTGGTTCTCAGGCCTGCACTCAATCCACTGAGCTACACCAGCCAGGGCTCTTTTTCTTTTTTAAAAAATTGTGGTGAAATATAAATAAGATAAAATTTACCATTTTAACCATTTTTAGGCGTACAGTTCAGTGGCATCGGGCTCACTCACAGTGCTGTGCGACCCTGATCACTATCAGTTCCAAAACGCTTTCATGGACCCAAACAGAGACTCTGCCCTTTAAGCAGTAACTCCCCACCCCCAATATCCACCCTCAGCCTCTGGGTACACCTATTGTACTTCTTGTCTCTATGAGTTTTCTGCTCTAGGCACCTCAGATAGGTAGAATCATACAGTGTTGTCTCTTCACGACTGGCTTATGTTTTCCCAGTTCTGTTGCAGCATGTGTCAGAATTACCTTCCTTTTTAAGGCTGAATAATATTCCACTGCATGTACACACCACATCTGCTGACCCATTCATCCACTGATGGACACTTGGGCCGTTTCTGCCTTTTGGCTATTGTGAATAACGTTGCTGTGAACGTTGGTCTATGGCCCCAGATCTTCAGCTCCTTCTGGAGCCTTTCATGAAGGTGTATCACATTTTGCTCAGCTCCTGAATTGCACGTGGGGCAAGGTAAAGGGCTCAACTCTGGCGAGAGGCGGGACACGCAGAGTAGCCATAGAGTGAGAGGGGTTGGGGGACGAGGAGGTGGAGAGCACAGCACTCTGTTTACCACTCGCTGATGTCCCCGTCACGCTGGGAGTAGAAGCCCAAGTCTCTACAAGGCCCTGACACCTCTCAACCCTGCTCCTCCTCCTCCTGTCCCTGCAAAGCCTCTTGTTCGGTCATACTGACCGCCTCGCTGTTTCTCAAACAAGGAAGGTGAGTACCTGCCTCAGAGAGGGCAGCTGCAGTCCCTGTTCCCTCCCTCTGTCTACAGAGAATGCCTTCCCCTAGGCGGCCATATACCTTGCTTATTACGCCCTTCTGATTTCTTTTCAGGGATCACTTTACCAGTGAGGCCTTCTCTGGCCACTGCATTTAACACTGCAGTCCCCCCCGCCACCCACCCATTGCTTTGCTTTCCTTCCTTGCTCAACTTCCATACATTTGACTTGTTCAGTGCATTCTTACCCCACCTAGAAACTCAGTTCCAGAAGGACAGGGATTTGGTCCACTTTGTCCATCCACTGCTATATTCCTAGTGCCTACTAAGTGCTCAATAAATAACTTTGAATGATGAATGAATCGTGAGGGAGTCTGGCTCTTAATGTGACTCAGCAAGATCCAACATGTCCAGCCCACTCCAGCCTCTCTCCTGGGCTTCAGACCCTCATAACCAGTGGTCCCTGTGGTGGGGTCACGCTCCATCTTTCAGCAGCCCCTGTCTCTTGCGCACCTTCTATTAGCTCAGTCAACTTCTTTTCATTTCTGTGTCCTCACCCCATCCTGCTCCACCTCCTAAAGTCTCTCTCTGCATCTTAGTGAAACTACGACCCTCTTACCACCCATATCTCACATCAGTAAACAAAACGTGCAGACTCCAAACATTTTCCAAATCTACCTCCTCTCCACCTTCACTGCTACAGACTGTGGCCTGTGGCCTGCCCCTTTTCATCAGTTGCCCAGATTTTTCCTCCTGGGGTCTCCATTGCTGAGGTCTCCATCGGCAACGGAGCCCCCCACTGCAGATAAGTTGTCTAAAAATCAGGTCCGATCAGCCTACTCTGGTCAAGGACATTGCTGACTCATCAGGGCCTGGAAGGACCTTTACGATCTGGACCCAGGTCACTTCTCTAGCCACAGTGCCTTCCTTTCTCCGTGCTTAGCCCCTGCGCGGACGCTCACACTTCCTACACGTGACTCAGTCTCTGTGAGTGCCGCGCCTTTGCACGCACTGCTCCCTGCGCCTGGGCGCTCTTCCCTTTCTTCTCTGTTAGACAGAATTCCTGTTTAACCAATTCCATTTTGCCTCCTTTCTGACATCTAGATTGGCTTTTTAAAAAATTGCAGTTTACATTCAATATTACTTTGTGTTAGTTTCAGGTGTACAGCATAGTGGTTAGACAGTCATATACTTCACAAAGTGTTTCCCCTGATATTCAAGTACCCACCTGGCACCACACATAGTTATTAGAATATTATTGACTATATTCCCGTTGTTGTACTTGACATCCCTGGGACTATTTTGTGACTGCAGACTTGTCGTTTTCAATCCCTTCATCCTTTTCATCCAGCCTGCCAGGCACCCTCCCCTCTGGCACCCATCAGTTGGTTTTCGGTATCTGTGAGTCTGTTCCTATTTCGTTTGTTCATTTATTGTGCTCTTTAGATTCCACATATAAATTAGATCACATGGTATTTGTCTTTCTCTATCTGTCTTATTTCACTTCGTACAGTACCCTTTAGGTCCATTCACGCTGTGGCAAATAGTAAGATTTCATTCTTTTCTATTGCCAAGTAACAGTCCAGTGTAATATGTACCACTGCTTCTTCTACTTATCTACTAGTGGACACTTGAGTTGCTTCCATATCTTGGCTATTGTAAATGACGCTGCAGTGAACATAGGGGTGCATATATTCTTCCTAATCAGTGTATTGGGTTTCTTCAGGTATATACCCAGAAGTGAAATCACTGGGTTATAAGGCAGTTCCACTTTTAATTTTTTTGAGCACCCTCCATATTTTTTCTCCATAATGGCTGCACCAATCTGCATTCTCACTAGATGAACGTTCTTGTCTCCTTCTTCTGTTCAGTTAAATTTAAAACACATGTCCAGTTCTGGCTGGTGTGGCTCAGTGGACTGAGCGTGGGCCTGGGGACCATAGGGTCACTGGTTTGATTCCCAGTCAGGGCACATGTCTGGGTTGCAGGCCAGGTCCCCAGTAGGGAGCCCTTGAGAGGCAACCACACATTGATGTTTCTCTCCCTGTTTCTCCCTCCCTTCCCCTCTCCATAAATAAATAAATAAATAAAAATAAAAATAAAACACATGTCCAACTGAATGCAGTGTAGGGACCTGATTTGGATACTGATTTCAACAAACTAATTGCAAAATACTATTTTGAGACAATCCAGGAAATTGGAACATGGATTGGGCATTACAGAATATTAAAGAAATTACTGTTAATTTTGTGTTGCATTTAAAAAATTTCTTATCTATTAGAAAGACATTCAGGAGTGTTTGTGGGTATAATGATATTCACCTTGGGGGTTTGATTTAAAACACTTCAGCAAAGAGAGGGTGTGGGAGCTGGTGTGGGGAGAAGAAGAGAGAGCAGTTTAATAAAGTCAGATGGACAATGTTGACGATTGTGAAAGTGTGGTGAGTTACATGGGGGTTCGTTAGGCTGCTTCTCTACTCTTGGGTATGTTATAAAACACATCAAAATTAATTTCATACAAGTTTATTGTTGGGGCAAACCCTGTGCTCTTGTCTGTGTGACAATATTAAAGATGCCACTGTCCTCAAAAAATTCCAAGTAGTGGAGAAGATGGGCAAGGATTCAGGCACTGTTCATATTTAGTGATCAAGTTGTGACTGGGGAGAGCCCAGGCCACAGGGAGACATGTAGCCCAGTGAGGGAAGGTCCCCTAGAGGAGGACTCAAGTTTGGCCTCTTAATGGAGACCACAAAATACAAGCACTTAAACCACACTCTACCCAGTGGTTAGAATGCAGCCAAAAGCCGACATGGCCTGTCATCACTGGAACATTGCTGTCAACTTATCCCCATTTTTGGGAGGAGAAACATGACATTCAAATGAACCCCAATCATACAGCCAATAAGGACTTAAATCAGGGTTTGAACTTGGGACTGGTTGACTGCAAAACTGTGTTCTTTCCCTGAGTACTTGAGGCTACTTGGTGAGTGTGGGAGTGGGTGGCTCTGAACACCTTCTCTCTTCCCAGGGACCTAGAGTCCTTAGGAGACTCTAGCCTGTTTTCCTGCTATGGATTCCCTTGTGGGGGTTAGGCTAGGCATTGGAGAGCCCATCTTGACCTATGTCAATTGCTCTTCTCTCTGGGGCTGAGCTAGCTGGCAGGTAATAGCGACCCCCATAAGAGCACAGATGACAAGCCAGGTAGGTATTAAATCAGCTAGAGACCTGACTCAAAAGCCTGAGTGCACTCCTTCTTCCATTCTAAAGGGCTATATGCTGGTCCTTTCAGAGCTTGATACAACAGTTTAGCAATAAGCTCAGAGTTTGGAATTTGAATGCAGCAGTAGCCAGCCATTCCCAGGAATCCTCTCTGCTGCTTCTTGGTACCAGGAACTCTCATTTAAATTATGGTTTCTTGTCATGGCTGGTGTGGCTTAGTGGACTGAGAACCAGTCTGCAACCAAAAAGTTACCAGTTTGGTTCCTGATCATGGCACATACAAAGGTTGTGGGCCAGGTCCCTGGGTGGGGGTGTGTGACGTATCTCTCACACATTGGTGTTTCTCTCCCTCTTTCTAACGTTTTTCTCCCTCTCTTTCTCCCTCCCTTCCTCTCTCTCTAAAAGTAAGCAAATAAAATCTTTTAGAAAATTATGCTTTCTTTTCTGTTTCCAGTAAGACTCTTTTTGCCAGGTTCAAGCAAGAACCCAAGAAACCTTATGGCTTGTTGGCAAATCTGGGCCTTCTGTGCTGATACTTTATAGCCACAAGATGCCAGATGGTTCAAGGTAGCTATGCAGTATTAGTTAAACATTGCTGAAATGATGTCCTGGTAATTAAGAGGTCATTTACATATTGTAACAGAATTCCTTCTCCTCGTTTTAGGTCCTTTAAGTCTTGGCTCAGGGTCTCCCCCCAAATCACGGGAAGTTCTTGAGCCCTTGTGGTAAGACTGTCCAGCAGTTCTGAGTCCTGACCTGAGATTCCAGTCCTGCCATTGAAAAGCAAACAACGGCTGACAGTCTTCGTCAACCAGAATGCAGGAGAAGGCCTCTATTAAGTCCAATACTGAAAACCAGAGGCTGTCCCCGGGTATACTCTTCAGTGGAGTGTAAGGATTTGGGACAGTGGGGTGAATGTCCTGTACAACGTCATTTAGGGCCCTTTAATCTTGAACAAATTGATACTCACTAGAGGGGGGTTTCTATATGGGCAATATAGGTGTATTGTATGGGGAGTGGCAGGGCTGAGTAACTCCATAATCCTGAAACTTCTGAATTATTGGGTGTATTCCTTTCTGCAAGGGATACTCCCTCTTATTGGAAGTTCCCATCTCTGGTTTGAGGTCAACTTCAATGGTGGGGGGTGGGGCTTGCTTGGCCCTCTCTGGCCTTCCAGCAGCCCACACAACGGGGTTTCCCTGATTCTCCACATCTTCTGACCAGAGTCCCTTCTCTTCTTTTTCCATGGTTTCATAAGGAACTGCCAGGTGTGCTCTGGAGGGACCTGGCGGTGGAGCTGCTGTTCTTCTGGAAAGTGACCTGAGCACAGCGTTTTGACAGCAAGTCCCTTCCCAGAAGGGGAAGTGGTCACTCAGGAATGTATAAAACTTTATGGGTTAAAACTGTATTTCCCACAGCACATTCTATTGGCTTCTAGAAAAATTGGCTTTCAAGGGGTTTCCAGAAGTTCCAGTTCCAGCTACAGCTTGCCGCAAGGACTCAGTTAGGGGTCTGTTGACCACAGAATATGTCACTCCAGTATCAATCAAAGAGTCTACAATTTCTACCCCTACTGTTAGTTTTTTAAAAATATTTTATTTCTTTATTTTTAGAGAGAGGGAAAGGGAGGGAGAAAAAGGGAGAGAAACATCGATGCTGGAGGGATACATCAATAATTGCCTCTCACATACCCCCATGCAAAGACCTGGACTGCAACCCAGACATGTGCCGCTACTCGGTATAGAACCAGAAACCCCTTGGTTCACAGGCTGGCACTCAATCCACTGAGCCGCCTCAGCCAGGGCCCCACTATTGGTTTTACCTGAGGTTGCTAGGGGGTGACTTTAATGGGTTGTTGTAGTGACTGAACCTCTGGGCCTGTCATTTATCATCAGAGCTGTTTCCTTTCCCAGCATAACTCTTGAGTTCTCAGACTCTGACCTCCGGTCCCCTCGCTTGGAGCACTCCTTTCTCCAGGGCCCCTTTCCTCTGCAATATGTGCATTGATTAGTGGCAAGCGTTTTAGACGGGGGTGGGGGAGTGCCCCTTGCCCACCAATGGAATTTCACTGAGGCCTGTTCCAAGAAAATAGTGGCCGCGTGGGCCTTCTTCTGTTCTCTGCTATTATAAACTTTGAAGGCATTGACTACTAATTGAGAAGGATTCATGCCTATTCCTCCCTCTAACTTCTGAAGCTTCTTTCTGATGTCTCGTGTACTTTGACAGAGAAAGGTCATATTTACCCTTCTCATATTTTCAGGGGCTTGTCGATCCAAACCAGTAAATTTTCTATAGGCCTCGTAGGTTCTTTCAAGAAAGTCAGAAGTGTCCTCTGTGGGCTTTTGCAGTACTGCCTGTACCATATTCAGACTTTTCTGCTTAGGGACTCCTTTCTTCAGTCCCTCAAGGAGTACCTCTTACAATGCTCTGAGGAAGGCCATTCCCATTAGGGTCCCTGTCGGGTTTGGTTAAAGGTGTTGCCTTAGTAGGGTTGGGAGTCCCCTCTGGATTTTCTTGGTGCAGCTTCCGAGCCTCTTCATTTGCCTTATCCAACACCAAGCTCTGCTCATCCCCTGTAAGTAAAATATTCAGTAAGTCTTGTATGTCTGCCCAACTGGGATGGAGGGTGGCAAAAACTGACGTAACTCAGTCAGTCATTTTAGTCAGATCATCCCTATAAGAAGGATTTGAGGGTGTTCCGGTTTAACAGATCCAGTGTAGAAAATGGAGTACATGCCTGATAATACCCAGTGGGCTGGCCCTACTCCCACTGGAAGTCTCCACAGTGTTGCCCTGCTCCGGTAGGGGCTTGTCCTCCCCTGAATTTGGTTCCCAGATGACTTCGGGATGGAGAGACCAGTTCAGGCTCACCTTATTTGGCTCCCTCAGCTGGCTAAGAAGGACAATCCCCCGGGGTTGAAGGGGCCGTGGGAACCCTGACCATGCTCACAGCAGCCATGACATCCTGATCTTCTCAGTACCTCTCTTCTGAGCTTCTACTATCTACCACAGGTAAATTCCCTTTTCTCTGGGCCATCAATCTATTTCCTTTTAATCCTGCATCTTTATTATGTAAAGTATAGAAGCCTGTACATAAGGTATTTCACCCCATTTCCCTGATCTTTGACAAAACAACTCTAACTACAGTATAGTACAGTAACTTAAAGACCCACTCAGCCCTGGCTGGTATGGCTCAGTAGATTTAGTGCCAGCCTGCGAACTGAAAGGTTGTTGGTTCGATTCCCAGCCAGGGGCATATGCCTGGGCGGCAGGCCAAGTCCTCTGATGGGGCGTGCAGGAGAGGTAGTGTGCGATATTTCTCTTGCACACCGATGCTTCTCTCCTTCTCTTTCTCCCTCCCTTCCCCTCTCTCTAGATAAATAAATAGCCTGGCTGGTGTGGCTCAGTGGATTGAGTGCTGGCCTGTGAAGCAAGAGGTCGCTGGTTTGATTCCCAGTGAGGGCACGTGCCTGGGTTGCAGGCCAGGTCCCTGGTGGGGCAACCACACATTGATATTTCCCTCCCTTTTTCTCCCACCCTTCCCTTCTAAAAATAAATAAATAAATAAACAAAATCTTTAACAACAACAACAAAGACCCATTCAGTGGCCAGCACTCTCCTGAGTCCAGATTTGCCATAGATGTGTGAGTTTATTTCCGGACTCTCAGTTCTGTTCCGTTGGCATATATGTCTGTCCTTATGCCAGTACCACATGGTTTGATTACTATAATTTTCAAAAAGATTAAAAAATTTATTTTTAGAGAGTTTGGAGGGGAGGGAGAAAGAGAGGGAGAGAAACATCAGTGTGTGGTTGCCTCTCCTGTGTCCCCCACTGGGTACCTGGCCCTCAACTCAGGCATGTGCCCTGACTGGGAATCAAACTGGCGACGCTGTGTTTCACAGGCTGGCACTCAATCTGCTTGAGCCACACCAACCAGGGCTGATTACTATAATTTTGAACTAAGTTGCAAAATTGGGACATGTGAGTTTTTCAATCTTGCTCTTCTTTATCAAGATTATTTTAGCTACTCATGGCCCTTTGCAATTCCATATGAATTTGAGGATCAGCTTTTCCATTCTGCTAAAATTTTACTGGAATTTTGATGGGGATTGTACTGAATCTGTAGATTGTTTGGTGTGGTACTGACATCTCAGTGTGGGTTGTTTTCCATTTATTTAGGTCTTTAATTTTTTCAGCAATGTTTTCTAGTCTTCACCTCCTTGTACAAGTCTTGTATAAGTCTTTCACCTCCTTGGTTAAATTTTATTCTTAGGGCCCTAGTGACAGGTTAAAGAGACCTTGAGAATCCTCCCTGTTTATGCCCCAGCTGTGACCTTTATTGTGAGAGTGAAATACAGGCGTGCTCTCTCCCAGGGAGAACTGGTCCTTCTTTCTGGGAGGTTAGTACCTTTGATCTTTAACTGTTCCTTTGGGGAGAATTCGCCCTTCTCCCAGAGGGACCTGTTGGTTAGCTAAGTTATGAAAGGCCCTTGACACCCGTAGCCACTTTTGTCTGAAACATATTTAACCGTAGTCTCCAAAATGAGACTCTGGAATCTCACCTGAGAGAAGGACACTTTGCTTGGAATTTTTCCAGTTGGACCCTGAATGCTGTCTCCGGGATTCCCCAGCATCTATGTTCAAGTGTTGGTGATTTCCTGTCTGGTGATGTATGAACTTGATTCTTGCTTTCACTTTGCTCTTGCTTAATAAAGTGCTTAGTTATTCACATTAGACTTGGGGTTTTTTACTGTCTGCAAATCTGAACCTCCAAATTAAGTGGCCATGATTTCATACGTGCCTCTTAACAGCACAAAATTGGTGTCACAAACAGAATTCGAGGACAATATGCCTTTTATTTGTAAGCCTGAAGTGAAGTATGTGATTTGTGACGTGCCAGGCTGGGAGGACTTGCTGTTCTCCAAGGTCACACAAGAATGGGCCAAGGGAACTGGCTCCCGGGAGGACTGGGGACACAAGGTGAAGGAACCACCTCAGTTAGTAATATGCCTCTAAGCAGTGCTGATAGAGAAAGAAGAGGAAAGGGTCGGCGTCTGCTGCTGGGGTTGGTCATTCTAACTGCCTATCGCAAGTGTCGTGAAAGGAAAGAGCAGATCCCGCAGAAAAACCTTCAGCTCGAGTGAGAGCTTGCAGAATTGCAGGGGAGTCATATATTCCCTTTGAGCAGCAAATTCTTGCTGCTTACTGGGCTTTGATGGAAACGCAACAGTTAACTGTGGGACATGATGTCCTACTACGACCTGGAATCCCCATTATGAAATGTATTTTGAGTGCCCCAGCATCCCCCAAAATTGGACTTGCCCAAGAAGCTAGTATAATTAAATGGAAGTGGGCGAGGGCTGGCAAATCAGGGGTGGCATTCAACCACAGACTGGTGATGAATGGAGTACGAATGGAGGGGAGACAGCCATGCTCTCCCGCACTAATGAAAAGCTTAGTCTCCCCATCCCTTGGGCAGTGGGATGTACCTCCCTAACCCCTGCCCAAACGCAGCATGTTTGGTTCACGGACGGAACTGCTAAACATACTGGTCAAGAAAGGCACTGGGGGCTATTGCCTGCAACCCCCACACTCAAGTCACTTTAGAAACCCCCGGAAAACAGGGCAGCAGCCAACTGGCTGAGCTGAGAGCTGTTTACCAAGCCCTTGTGTTACAGAACGGACTGTGGGGGGGGGGGGTGAACGATATACTATTATGGAAAGGACCCCCTCTTTTGCTCTGGGGGTCCTCCCACCCCGTACTAGGTTCGCCTTGCCTGTTGCCAGGGTAAAGATGTCTCTTAATGCCAGAGATTGGTGAAAAGGAAAGGAATTATTTATTTAAAAAGTTATACAGACTTAGAGTTACGACTGAATGTCTTCATTGAGATCCCAAAGTCCTTTAGAACACCCACAAACACACAGTCCTTCCTTCCCCCTCTGCCCAGTCCGGGGTACCCTATCTCAGGAAAAGAAGTAGAGTCCGTGGCTCAGGTTCCTGGCACCATCAGCTGTGTCACCGCTGCCATCTCCAGTTAATCCAAAACCATGTGGTACCTTCTCATGGCCTTTCACCCCTTTTCTTCCCAGCAAGGTCTCTCCTACTTCCTAAGCCACATGGCAAAAGGGAGCACCCCAAAGCTGCGTGGTCCCAACCAGGCATGGCTGCCATGCCTGTGTTTAAATTCCAGCCCCAATCTTCCTCTGCAGCCCCTTTTCTGACTCCTCCCACAATTGGCCACACCTGCCAGCGTTCCCATATTTTTCCAGCTTTTCTGGGCTGCCATAGATAAATGGGGGCAGGCGTGGCCCCATGGCGTGGAGCCAATCACCTCCAAGCTCTCACGCAGGCGCTGTAACCAGGGGAAATTGCCTCCCTGTTACATCCTGGGTGGAAGTCACTCCCATCTCCCTGCCTCAAAGCATGGCCACGGCTATTTAATATTTCATTAAACCAGTTAAAGGTTATAGATATGTTAAATGATCATGCCAGAGGTTAGCTGCAAAGCTGTTGCTATTCAAAACAACTCTCAATGGCCCTGCTCCATGTGTCCCATCCTCCAGCTCAGACTTGTGAAGGTGAGGACATCTTATATATTTTTTTTCTAATATTTCCTGGACACTGAGTTCTGGACCCCATTACAAATCCCTATTTGCTGCCCCCCCCCCCCTTGGCTATACCCTGTTACACTGATACAGAAGAAGCGGGAGAATGTCATTTATTTACTGACTCCTGGGCAGTAGCCAATGGATTAACTACATGGATGCGCATTTGGAAACGTAATAATTGGGAGATTCATGGACAGGAACTTTGGGGAAAACCCCTATGGGAAGAGATTTGGGATGTTGTTCAGTGCACTAATGTCTCTGTTTTTCACGTAGACACACATACTAAGAAGGATTCACCTGAGCGTGAGTATAACTCCATTGCAGACACTCTGGCAAAAATAGCTGCTACCACCACCTCTGAAGATGACTGTTCTCTTGGCTGACGGATACACCATCAAACAGGATGTTTAGGAGTGCAAGCTATGCATAGGTGGGACAGGCCCGAGGAATAGACGTCCCTCTCTCCACTTGGAGGCAAATAAAGGATGAGTGTGGAATCTGTCAGAAGGATGTTTTACGCTCCATCCCCAAGACAGTAACGGGGAAATTAGCTAGAGGTGCACTCCCTGCTCAAATCTGGCAAATAGATTATATGGGACCATTGCCTGTAAGTCACAGATGCCAATTTATTTGTGCATGTGTAGATACCTATTGGGGATATTGGTTGCCTGTGCATACCGACATGCTACTCAGAGAAATACTTGACACCATTACACTTTATGATGGTTCCCCTTTACAAATTCAGAGTGATAACGGTTCTCATTTTAAAGGAAAGGAAATTGACTCTTATTGCCAGAATCATAAAAACATCATCTAGATTGGGTATATCACATTCCTTATTATCCACAGGCTGCAGGCCTGACTGAAAGAATGAGTGGTCTCTCAAAGAAAAGCTAAGAAAATTAGGAAATAATTCTTATAAAAACTGGCAAGATCACTTATTCCTTGCTTTGCGGCAATTGAATAATCAGCCTTTAGGCAATTCTACGCCTTTGGCGTGAATGATGACCCCCCAGTTTGCAGATTTGTAGCCAGCAACGTCCTACTACCTTAAAATGGTGGGCGATCCATCCTAATGCTCAGGCTCCATGTATGGGCACTTTGGGATCAGCAGGAAGTGACTTATGCACACGCGAGAGATCTGGATCCATCCTAGTACTACTCAGACTGTCCCAACAGGATTAGGTCTACAAATCCCAAAAGGACATTTTGAGCATATTCTCCCACAGTCCAGCCTACCTTTAAAAGAATTGCAAATTATGGCTGGATTTACTGATTCAGACTATGTGGGAAAAATAAAAGTACTACTGCATAATGTATTCTCACACCTTGTAGAACTGCAAGCCCAGGAACGGTGACTCAAGTAGTCATTATCCCCTACTGCAAGCGGGAATGGCAACAACTTCCCTAGGCCCTGATGCCGCCACCAGAGTGGGAGGCTTTGGGTCTACCAGTATGAAGACTGGAGCTAAGGTACGGGGAAAGAAACATCCCCACGATAGGCCCAAGGCCACAGTTGTTGCTGAAGGAGCTAACAACACCCTAAGCAGTTACCTATACAGAACAGGACAATATTGAAATTCTACCCACTATCAGTTGTTTCTGCAGGAATAACAGTGTCTTTTAGGTGGATGTTATGGATGCTCGAAGCCTGGACACCCAGAACCCTTCTTGCTGGTCCTACACCATTCCTGCGGCTCTTTTGGACTAACATCAGTTATTCTCGACGAATCGGTGGCAGCCAGACACAATAACAAGATAACTTTACTTGTCCAGCCCACCAATGTTGTAATGTGTTTAATTGGACTGTGGGCCCTGATGCTCAGTTATGGAAAGCACTGTCCCCTCTCTGGCTCTTCCTAAACAGAGCTTTACCCATTCAAATCAATGTAAGTGCCAATGTTAATACTAGTTGCTGTTTATGCTCACTTGCTTTAGCTAATCCCACAATCCATGCAGACGCCCTTCCTCAGGCCGCCTTAAATCGCTCCGGTGCAAAAGGAATGCAGGGAGCCTTAACCATCAATATGTCAGGACAGTTCTTTTTCTGTACCAATGATACTCAAACGCAAAGTAGACTAAAAATTATAGTAAGCCTCATCATGGGATAAGTTTGCATAATCCTCAGGCAAACTGTTCTAAAAACGACCGTCTAGGGGAAATAATCTATTATGATTCTCAGCATGTTAAAACATTATACCAATATCATTTACTTCCTTTTGTGTTAAGAAACTTTTTTGCTATGTCCCAATTAACTGGAACATAGATAGATTTGCAAAATGTAACATATAATCTCTAAGGCTATATTTCCACCCATCGAAGTTTGATGTGTAATGGCTTAACTAGACAAATGGAACCTTGCCTGTTACAACATTCCTCCAATCTGTGTATTCTTACTCTATTTCCTATTAATAGTTATTCAGCATTGTATGAAATAGAAGTACAGCATATATGCCTTGTTAGCAATAATCACATGGAAATAGCCATGCTGGGGGCAGAAGCCCCATACTCTGGGTGTCTGCAGCATCTGGAGGCTCTACACTGGCAGGTGATGTTTTTCCCTGTCCCCCTGTCTGAGTGGATGGTGTTTTTCTCACTTGGGTACCCAAGTCTCTACTCCTCCCATCTGTGTATATATATTTATACTCCTTGATAGAACTAATCAAGAATTCTACACTAATGCAAAAATTATTTTATGAAAACCAGTATCAACTTAATCAATATACAAACACATATTGCTGCTATAATGCAGGCCTGGTCCCCCATGGGCAAGCCAATCTGTGGGCCTGGCTCTTGGGTGCTGCCTAACGCCTGTTGGTTTTCTGAACCAGGGCTGAGCTACATGTGCCATTGCCATGCGGACTGGTTCCCTATAAATCAACATAGAGGGCAAACACATATTGTTGCCAATAAGTTGACTGAAGCTTCCCATCTTATTGTAACTGACAATAATCATCATGGGTATGATTTCCTGTTTAAGTCTATCTGCATCTAAGTAATGGAATGCAATATTTCATCCTATTTTAATATGTATTATAATAATAGTTTTGCTCTATGTATGTAATATTTTCATGTATTGTCAAATAAGGAAAATGTATTTGACCGTGACCCCCAAGATATTAACTAGCTACGCCATAAACATGTTGGACTCTAGGGCCAAACTGACGGGTTAAAGGGGCCTTGAGAATCCTCCGTGTTTATGCCCCAGTCGTGACCTTTATTGTGAGAGTGAAATACAGGCGTGCTCTCTCCTGGGGAGAACTGGCCCTTCTCCCCCCGAGGTTAGTATCTTTGATCTTTAACTGTTCCTTCAGGAAGAACTGGCTCTTCTCCCAGAGGGACCTGTTGGTTGGTCAAGTCACACAAGGCCCTGGGTGCCCGTAACCACTTTTGTCTAAAACATATTAACTAGAGCCCCCAAAGTGAGACTTTGGAATGTCACCCAAGGAAGGACACTTCACTTGGAACTTTCCCAGATGGACCCCGAATTCTGTCTCCGGGATTCCCCAGTATCTATGTTCAGGTGTTGGTTATTTCCCGTCTGGTGATATATTATCTCAGTTTTTGCTTTCTTTTTGCTCTTGCTTAATAAAGTGCTTAGATATTCATCTTTGGCTTGGGGTTTTTATCGTCTGCAAATCCGAACCTCCAATATAAGTGGCCACGATCTCATATGTGCCCCTTAATGGCACACCTGGCTGGTGTGGCTCAGTGGGATGAGTGCGGGCCTGTGAACCAAAAGGTCTCCAGTTTGATTCCCAGTCAGGGCACATGCCTGGGTTGTGGGCCAGGTCCCCAGTTGGGGGCGTGTGAAAGTCAAGCTATTGATGTTTTTCTTACACAGGGATGTTTCTCTCCCTTTCTTTCTCCCTTCTCATCTCTCTGAATATAAATAAATAAAATCTTTTAAAAAAATAAAGTTTATTCCTAGGTACTTTATTAATTCAGATGGTATTGTAAATAGGATTGCTCCCTTCAGTTCCTTTTTAAGATTGTTCATTGCAGGTGTGTAGAAATACAACTGACTTTTGCATATTGTTTCCGTAACCTTTAACCTTGCTGAGTTTATTAGCTCCAGTGGCTTTCTTGAGGATATCCTATATACAGAATCATATTGTCTGTGAAATACAGATATTTTTACTTCTTTTCCAAATTTACTGCTTTTTATTTCTTTTTCTTTTCTAGTAGCTCTGACTAGAACTTCCAGTACAATGTGGAAATACCAGTGGTGAGCTTGGGTATCCTTGCACCATTATTATTTTTTTCTTACACAATTATTTTTGTTCCATAATAACAAAATCCAGTTATATCTTAGATGGTTTGGCGTTTCCAGTAACTTGACATGATGGGTCTACATACTGCCATTTGGGAGGGTTAAAGGAGAGAGTCAACAGGGTCAGGCCATGGTGGGCTAAACTGTGTGTAGGGAGGGTGAGGCTTCTAGCTTATTCTGAGTCTTATTTTTATTCAGCCCTTAAAGGACTTTATATACATTAGCTCATGGTATCACCCTCGTTAAGAGATGAGGAAAGCCAATTTCAAGGAAGTTAACTGAGGATCAGAGCTAAATGATTTTCCTAAGTTAGAGAACCAATTAAGGGACAAAGCTGGTCTGCTAGGGTTGTACTAACATGCCGTTCAGCTGCACAGGAAGACCATGAAAGCTGAAGTGTGTGGTAACGGCGACAGCTAAAAACCAGACTGGAGGGCATTCGCAGTCTGTTTCACATTCACTACTGTGGCCCCGCATCCCACTCCATCATACCACATCTTTCTCGCCCAGTACGGCTCCTTTAAGGCTTTGCCTTGGGCACAAACCTTCCATTGGCTCTCCGTACGGGTCTCATGTCACACGAGGAAAGCAGCCAATCAGCGCGACTCGTTTTCGCCCAGCCTGCTCGTGCCAGATCGCGTTGTCTCTGTCCCTCCCTCAGAATGCCGGGAATTGTAGTCTAATGACCCATTTCTATCTATAGTGAAAGAAGATCGAAGACTACTAGACCCAGAGAGCTAAGCGCGGAGTGGGTATACCTTTAAGGGTTACCCCGCCAACAATCCCGGCAAAGAATCTGCATCCAGCAACAGGTGAGAGTGGTTGTGGCTTGGGACCGGAGGCAGGGGTTAGAGACTCGGCCTCACCTCTGGAGCAGTAGTTTGAGGCACAGGAGGTCTGGTCTGTTCATCGGAGTCCCACCATTTTCGGGGTGGGTGGGCCCGGTGGGCCCGACTGGCTGACCCTGTGGTTGTGCGGAAACTTCCCGAGCTCGGTCGTGTGCTTTCCTTGCACACCCCGGCCGCCCCCTCCAGTATACCCGAGCCAGGTGTGCTTTTCTGCGTCGCTCGTCCAGCGTTGCTCGGCTGTCTCCGCAGTCCCAGCGCTCCCCGTGGGGCTCGGGATGCCTAGTTTCATTGCCTCAGACCACTTGGTCATAGGATCCAGGGGTTCCGGGTCCTCCACACCCTTCTCCCCATCTACTAGGGAAGACTTGGGTTCTAGATTTGGCGCTGCCACTGCCTACTTATCTTCCGACCTCCTAGAACCTCAGTTTTGAGTTCTGTGAAATAGTGATTTAAGGGCCCTTTCAGCCCCTAGTCCTGAGGAACCGCTTTGGATCCTTGAAGTGCTCCAGGGTTGGGGGAAGAAGCCAAGACAGCAGCAACCCCAGAAGCTCCCTGGAGGAGGATTGGTGGTTGAGGAAGATAAAGTCAAGTGGCATTAAATTTCTGCCGTCTTATTTTAAGTGTGATCAGTTGAGTGTCAGTCACCCAGCCATACTTTTTGCTCCGTGCGTTCCCTTCTTTCTGTAAATGCTCAGACTCTGTCTACAAGGGGACAGGACCAGGTCTTGGAGGGAAAAGGTTGGGGGTGGTAGGGCTGACCTGGGGAGCTGCCACCATGCATCTGCCTTTGGTGCTTGCCCCTACAGGCGGGGCTCCGTCCCTCCTCCCTATGCCACCCCTCCTCCCATGATGCCCCTGTCCCGCTGGCTGAGATCTGTGGGGGTCTTCTTGCAAGCAGCCCCCTGCTGGGTGCCCCGGGAGAGGTGGCTGGGTCCCCTACTGCGGCCCTCCCTGGTGCACCAGGGTTCAGTCCTGGGGGCATGGCACAGTGCCCGCTCCTGGTGCCAAGCATGGACAGAGGAGCCTCGGTGAGTGCGGTGGGGGTGAGGGGCCTTGGGGAGGGGAGCAGCTCATCAGATTTTTGACTTGTCCTCCCTCTCCTCAGAGTACTTCACTCCTCCCTCAGAATGAATGGAGACCAGAAACTGGATGTTTATGACCAAAACAAGCAGAGTTTCATCCAGCACTTCTCCGAGATTGTCAGGGTGCTGACTGAGGATGACATGGGGCACCCAGAAATAGGAGATGCTATTGCCCGTCTCAAGGAGGTGAGGGATTTGTGACCTGAGGGAGTGAATCTTAGGTCATTCTGTGTTTGTGTGGGATCCAGCATGATTTTGGGGGGAATTTTGACAGTTGGGGGGCAGGCTTTTACCTGAGTGATTCTGGGTCAGCTGTGGAGGGGCCTGTGCCTGGACAGGCCTACTTTATCAGCCCATCAATTCCACCTGTGATTCAGGTAGGCCATTCAAACTGCTTTGCATGGGTGGAGGCCCCTGAGGACGAAGGCCTTGAGTCTGATAAATCTTTGATTTTGCTGTGAAAGGAAATTAGATGACCTGAAATCACGAAGTGCTACCTTGACAGGGACCAGGGAAGAAGGAGTGAAACTTGTGTGTAGTCAGAAATCTCTGTTCCAGGACAGGAACTATTGCTGGGTTACTTAGGTTACTTAATTCTTTTATTCTTTTGGATTATCTAGTCATTCTTTTATAAATGCTGTCTCATTTGTCTCAGGGGAACCAAGGAAAAAGAGGAGGTTTTTTTACCCTGGGATGGAGATGAAAAGGGAAGTCTTTCGAGGCAGTTAGGTCTGGCTGTCAGCAGGGCAGCAGAAGGCAGAATGCGCAGGAGGACACACTGTTGGAGGCGTGGGGGGCGGGCCCTCCAGCCTGCATCCTCCTGGCTCTCTGAGCAGGCTGGGCGCGGTGCAGGAGAGGCTTTCAGTTGCAGAGAGGTTGCACTGTGGGTGGGGAAAGTGGCTGGGAAAGGAAACAGGAGCTGTGAGAGGAAGTCCAGGAGAGGTGGGGATGGGGCTGGAACCTGAGAAGGAGAGACTTGAGCTTGCCAGGCGTTCCTATAAGGTGAACAGAGTTTTCTGTGCTTCAGGCCTGGGAGCAGATTTGAGTCTGCACTATTAGCTTCCCTGAGGAGTACACTGCAGAGAGAGCCTGGGGGCTGGGGGACTCTTCTGTGTTCCAGAACTTGGGGGATATAACCAAGAGAATAGCAATTCCTTAGGCTCCCTGGAAGAGAAGTCAGGGTCAAGAAGGGTTTTCAATTTAGGTCATGGTTGGAAGTAGGAGAGGGCAAGAAATCTCAGAGTAGCTGCTCTGCGAGCCCTGATACCCAGTCCCTCTGGCTTTGCCCCCCTAGGTCCTGGAGTACAATGTCATTGGAGGCAAGTACCAGCGGGGCTTGACTGTGCTGATAACCTTCCAGGATCTGGTGGGACCAAGAAAGCTGGATGCTGACAGTCTGCAGCAGGCCATGACTGTGGGCTGGTGTGTGGAAGTGGTGAGAAGGGGCGGGGTGGGGGGGGCAGGAGGAGTTCACTAGGGTGGGGATGTCTGGTGGGGAGGGGAGAGAAACTCGCTTCTTGGTTGTTTGTGTTTCTGTGCGTCTAGTGTGCCACAGCCAGATTTACACAGTGAGTCGCTGCACGGATTAACAAATGTGGGGAACCTCTAGTGCAAGTGGGTACATGTTTCGCCTGCAGACTACCTGTGGGCCAGGGCCTTGGAACTGGACACAGAGGTATCAACTCTGAGTAAAGTGACATGGTTCTCCCGGTCATTCTCAAGCAGAGGTTGAAAACTGGCATCCCACTGACAGTTTTTGAAAATATTTTAAAATTAAGTCTCTTAAATTTAACGAGAAGAGATTTTACATAAAAATCCAAAGTTCTGCCCTGGCCAGTGTGGCTTGGTTGGTTGGAGCCTTGTCCCCTGAAGCGAAAGGTTGTGAGTTCGATTTCATGTTCGGGCTCATACCTAGGTTGCAGGTTTGGTCCCAGGTCGGAGCGTGTGATGTTTCCGTCTCACATTGATGCTTCTCCCCCACCTCCGCCACCCAGCTTCTTCTCTCTGAAACCAATAAATGTATCCTTGGACAAGGATTAAAAACCCTCCACCATATTTCTAACATCACTGAGAAAATTGCTAGATCTGGGTCCAGACTCCCTGTGGCAACGGCTGGCTGCAGTTGAACTGGGGTCCCTTCCCCAAGACAGGGCATGCGCTCCCCTGTGGGGGGCCCTCTCTGTTCGTTTGCACTTCCCATGTTTCCTTGGCCCTATGCCCAGCCTGCTTGGCCCTTGAAGGTGTATGGTTTGCAGGCCCGGCCTCAGTTTTCATTAGTGACAGGGGGACTAGTAGATACTGGGAGGGGTGCAGTGAGCCCAGAAGGAAAGACGCTCAGGACTTGGTAGATGACGGTGATGCGGAGGCTCCTGGCCTGAGGAAAGCTGGTGGCTCAGGGCTGGAGTGATGAGCAACACTGAGTCAGCCAGATTGCGTCTTGGTACTGGTGGAGCAGGTGGACCTGTCTGTCCTGTGAGTGTTGAAATTCCAGTCTGGAGCTTTGAAGATAAGGCTGGAGAATGGGGATTTGCCTCCAAGGAGGTAAAGGAACAACGGTATCATTGAAGGATAGGGCACTGGGTGACAGGGTTGGTGTCCCTGTAGGGATCAGGAGGGGGCTGAGGAGTCCATAAACTTGGAGGCAACACGCAAGGAAGGAAGGAAGGGCAGGAGGGTCAGGGCAGAGATGAGCAGAGCTGTGGGGCCGTGGGAGGGGAGACCTTGAGGGCCAGCAGCTCGCCTGTAGGAACTGTTGTTACTAACCTGAGCTGTTCCCCTGGGAGTGTTTTGTTTTTTTTAAACATGGCTGAAATGCTCTCATTTCTCCAGCATACCATTTGAGCTGCCCACCGTTATTTCTACTTGTGTGACTTTAGTTATCTATCTTCTGCTTCTGCCTCATTTCCTTCAGCCTCCTCTTTTTCTATTTCAGCATTTACTGTCTACAAACAAGGACATTTACCTATATAACCACAGTATTGTTATCATACCTGCCCTAGTGTGTTTGGGCTGCAACAATACCAGAGATCGGGTAGTTTATAAACAACAGTTATTTCTCACAGCTCTGAAGGCTGGGAAGCCTGAGATCAAGGCACCAGCTTGGTGGGGTGAGGGCCCACTTCTCAGGTCCCAGCTGGCACCCTCCTGCTGTGTTCTCCAGTGCTGGGAGTGCCTGGGGAGCTCTGGGGAGGGTCTTTTATGAGGGCACTAATCCCGTTCATGAGGGCTCCATTCTCGTGACCTAGCCACCTCCCAAAGGCCCACTTTTTTTAAAAAAAAGATTTTATTTCTTTATTTTTAGAAAGAAGGGAAGGGAGGGAGAAAGGGAGAGAAACATCAATGGGTGATTGCCTCTCTCGCACCCCCTACTGGGGACCCGGCCCACAACCCAGGCATGTGCCCTGACTGGGAATCAAACCAGCGACCCTTTGGTTCACAGGCTCATGCTCAATCCACAGAGCTACACCAGCCAGGGCTTTTAAAAAATATATATAGTTTATTGATTATGCTACTATGGTTGTCCCATTTTTTTTCTCTCCTTTATTCTCCTCTGCCCTGCACCCCGAACCCTCCAGCATTCCGCCACCTTAGTTCATGTCCATGGGTCATACATATAAGTTCTTTGGCTTCTCCATTTCCCATATTATTCTTAACCTCCCCCTGTCTATTTTCTACCTACCATTTATGCTTCTTAATCCCTGTACCTCCCCCCCACCGCGGGGGGGGGCCCCCCCCCCCCGTTCTCCTCTCCCCCCCCACTGATAACCTTCCACGTGATCTCCATTTCTGTGATTCTGTTCCTGTTCTAGTTGTTTGCTTAGTTTGTTTTTGTTTCTGTTTTAGGTTCAGTTGTTAATAGCTGTGAGTTTGTTGTCATTTTACTGTTCATATTTTTGATCATCTTTTTCTTAGATAAGTCCCTTTAACATTTCATATAATAAGGGCTTGGTGATGACAAACTCCTTGAACTTGACCTTATCTGGGAAGCACTTTATCTGCCCTTCCATTCTAAATGATAGCTTGGCTGGATAGAGTAATCTTGGATGTAGGTCCTTGCCTTTCATGACTTGGAATACTTCTTTCCAGTTCCTCCTTGCCTGCAAGGTTTGAGAAATCAGCTGATAGTCTCATGGGAACTCCCCAAAAACCCATTTTCTAATACCATTATCTTTGAGGGTTAGGATTTTAACACAAATTCTTTGGGGGATACAGTCAGACCACAGCAATATCTAAGATATTTAACATGGATATAAGAATATGATAGTATATTATACTATAGTACTATATAATATATTAATATATTATTTCTAATAGTGTATATACTATATTAGGTAATCTTATAATAATATATCTAATGTATAGTCCATATTTAAATATTCCTAATGCTCCCCAAATGTATATTAGAAGTAGTTTTTTTAACATTCAGGATCCAGTCAAGACGCGTTGTATTCTGCAGTTTTCCTGCAGTCTGTCATCTAGAGCGGTCCCTCCATGGTAGCTGACCTTTCTCTTTGAGTCCAGCCGGTTGTTGGGTAGAGTGGCCCACAGCCCAGTCCGGGTCCGTCTGATTGTTCCCTCATGATTACAGCCAGGCTAAGAATGCTACGAGGGTAATGTGGTGTGCTTCCCCTTATTTCCCATGACAGCACATACCAGGGAAAACTCTTAAACAAAAAATAACCCAATCTGCGGTTCCACCCCCATAGATTTCTCATTGAAGTGATCTGGGGTAGGACAATGGTGCTGGCATTTTTTAAAGTTGCCTTAGTACATAGAAAGCTCCATGTGCCCTGGCCGCTGTGGCTCAGTGGATTGAGCACCGTCCTGTGAATCAAAGGGTCACCGGTTTGATTCCTAGCCAGGGCACATGCCTGGGTTGCGGGCCAGGTCCCCAGTGGGGGGGTGGGTGAGAGGCAACCACACATTGGTGTTTCTCTCCCTGTCTTCCTCCCTTCCCCTCTCTCTAAATATAAATAAATAAAATCTTTAAAAAATAAACAAAGAAAGCTCCATTGCGCCATTCCTGGTTGAGTGGTGCTGGTTGAAACAGGATGGACCTTGCAGTCACTCTTGGGAGAGGCAGAAGACTGGTGGCTTCAGGTGAACCTAGCCACTCCAGATAAACACAATGTAAATAAAATAATGTGCCCCCAATGGGGAAAGCCTAGACCCCACGGGGTCAGAGGTGAAGGTGCAGATGGATGCCTCTTTCCCCAAGGACTTGGCCTGGAAGAAGAGTGGCGAGTTCCCCCTCCGCCCACACCTCAGCGGGCCGGCCGCGATGGGCGCTTCCCCTGAGCAATGCAGGCTCACTGAGCGTACACACAGAGGATGAGGCGGGGATTTAAAAACCGTGTCTTGGAAAGCTGTTTTAAGGAACCAGTGTGTGTAGCCTGACAGTGAGAAGTGCCATGGGGAACGTTACAGTGTTTAATTTTTTTAATTTGCTTATTAGGCAAGCATTTATGACACACGCATGCTGGGTCTAGCGCTGTCCTAGGCTCTGTGAGTGCCAACAGGGCAACATCATCCCTGCCTCCAAGGAGTTCACAGTCTAGTGGGAGAACCGGCCCACTTAGGAATCTTCGAGTAGGCCAGCACTCAGAAGAGCTAGCTCTTTGCTGATATTTAAGAGTTTTTAAAGATGTTGAAGACTCATGGGCGCGCATTACCAGGAGTCTGACTTCAGTCTGCCCCACTCTACCTGCACCCCCATGAGCTCCCTGAGGCGGAGCTTTGTTTCTGGCCATTGGAGCGTGTGAGCAGTGTCCAGAGATGACCCAGGGATAGTCTTTTTCCAGAAGTCACGTGTGTGAAGTCAGGTTGCACGAAGACATTGGCTTTAAGCACTCACCGGAGGTTTGGGGAAGAGAGGATTGTGGGGTGTGAGGTGTTTCATTGCCTCCCTGGTACCGGGGGCTATCTGGGCTGCTTGTCTGGGGAAGTCAGTGATCTGCTGTAGTCTCTTACTCTGAAAACAGGAGTGTTTTAGTTCCATTTTATAGTTGGGAAGCCTGAGCCAAAGTAGTCATAGAACTTGCCAGAACCTCACAGCGCAGAACAAGGCCTCGGCCTCCGCATTCTGACCTTCCCTCTCAGCTCACGGTGATTCTCAAAAGCAGCTCTGTTGCTGTTGGAAGGAAGCCCTGGGGGTCTTATTCTACTCTTCCTTTTCCTCCTAGCTCCAAGCTTTCTTCCTGATGTCAGATGACATCATGGATTCATCCCTCACCCGACGAGGGCAGATCTGCTGGTATCAGAAGGTAAAGTGGGCAGGAAAGTAGCCGTGGGCATGGGAACAGGTCACAGGGAAATGGTCGCACAGAGCCTGTTGGGGAGTTCAGAGTGACGGGTTCCTGGTAAGAGTCTGAGACGGAGACTGATTGCTTGTTTTTCTGTGTTCCCTGGACAGCCAGGCATCGGTTTAGACGCCATCAATGATGCAATTCTTCTGGAAGCCTGTATCTATCGACTGCTGAAGCTCTACTGCCGGGGGCAGCCCTATTACCTGAACCTGATCGAGCTCTTCCTGCAGGTGCGCTGCAGGCCAGGCTCGCTCCCCGGCCTTGGTCTCGATAGGACACACCCTCATCTAGCCGGCTTCAAACATTGGAGATGCCTAGGATTGCCTGGAAGAGGAAGAAAGCGAGGGAGTTGGGAAGGGTGGTGTTAATGGCAAGGAGTCTCCGTCCCTGTGTGATGGAGGGAGTGATAAGGATGTATGTGCACATGGGCCTAGAGTGTTGGGGCTCTCTCCCTCCTGCGTCCTTTCTGACTCTGTGCAGTTGTTAACTGGTGTGGAACGTGGGTCTCAGGATTTCAGGGTTCCCCATTCCTGGGGAAAGCCCAGCTTCATGGACCGTCTTCCTCCTCAGAGTTCCTATCAGACTGAGATTGGACAGACCCTGGACCTCATCACGGCCCCGCAAGGCAGCGTGGATCTTGGCAGATACACTGAAAAGAGGTGAAGGACCGTGGGAACCTTATCTGCACAGTGAGGGAGGGCTGCCGGTGGCACTGCCTTTCTGAGGAGTTTATCTTCTTCCCACTATGTAGGTACAAATCTATTGTCAAGTATAAGACAGCTTTCTACTCCTTCTACCTCCCTGTAGCTGCTGCCATGTATATGGTGAGTGAGCCCTGCCCCGCCCCCCCAACCAAGCTGCCTGCTAATGTGGGCTTTTGGACATTCTGGTGCCCCCACTTAATGGCTGTGTGACCTTGGGCAAGTTACACATTCTCTGAGTCTGTTTCCTTATCTGCAAGATGAAGATAAAACCCACCTCAGCCCTGACCAGTGTGGCTCAGTTGGTTTGGGTGTTGTTCCATAAACCAAAAGGTCACTGGTTTGATTCCCAATCAGAGCACATGCCTGGGTCGCAGGTCTGGTCCCTGGTTGGGGATGTGTAGCAGAGGCAACCGATTGATGTATCTCTCTCTCCACTGTTTCTCCCCTCTTTTCTTCCCTTCCCCTCTAAAAATAAAATCTGTAAAAAAAAAAATCCCACCTCACAAGATTGTTGTAAAAATTAAGCGAAGCAAGTGATGGGACGGTGCTTGGCCCATCAGAGAGGAGCAAGAAACCCTCCATCTGAGTGTGGGGAGGTACGATTCAGGCTGAGGAGACTGGCAGTGAGTGGGACTGACTGCCTATCCTGACCTCGCTTCTCTAAGTTTTCCTTTTCATCCTGAAAGAAGTTGGAAGTGGCACAAAGATTATGAAGAAGGATCAGTAACCCATGGACTAAGCCTCGTGAAGGGAGAGAGAGTCTGGGGGCTTCTAGAATGGATCACTCTCTGCTTACAGGAAGGCCTAGCTAAGATTAAGTGGGACAGAGGTTAGACCTGTCAGGCCTTCCTAGATCAGGGAGGCCAGGGATGTCCAGAAGGAGAGAAGATTTGGGGGCTGCACTTGGGCAAGGGCCCATGAGAGGAAGCAGCCAAGAAAGATGTAGGCACCTCTGGTTTCTGGTTTATTAATCCCCTGTTCACTGTAGGCGGGCATTGATGGGGAGAAGGAACATGCCAGCGCCAAGAAGATCCTGCTGGAGATGGGGGAGCTCTTTCAGATTCAGGTAGGAAGGCACGAGGCACTAGTGGAGTACAGGCTCCAACTGCACTTCATTTTGTACCCTCTTCATTTCTCCTCTTCTGCTCCCCTGCCCAGGATGACTACCTTGACATCTTTGGGGACTCCAGTGTGACAGGCAAGATTGGCACTGACATCCAGGACGGTAAATGCAGCTGGCTGGTGGTTCAGTGTCTGCAACGGGCCTCTCCGGAACAGCGCCAGATCTTGCAGGTGCCCAAGAGAGGACTATGGGTCCCTGAGCTGATAAGAAAGGGGATAGGCCAGTGGTTTTCAAGTGGGGGCAGTTTTGTACCCCAAGGGATGTTTGACAACAGCCTCAGACAGTTTTGGTTGTCAGAACTGGTGTGTGTGCGTGTGCTACAGGTGTCTCTGTAGTGGGTAGAGGCCAAGAGAGCTGCAGACATCTTACAATCCACACAGCAGTTTCCCACAGCAGACAGGCCCCAGACTTCAACAGTGCCAGAGTCGGGAAGCCCCCGGGGTAGAGGAAGCTGAGGGTAGAGCCACTATCTGAGCATTTGGGATGGGTAAGGGAAAGTTCAATTATCTCAGACAATCTTACACATTCAGAGACACTTGAAATTGAAGGCAGGAATCGAGTGAATGGCATTGCAAATGTCCTGGAGTATATGGGTGAGGGGTGTGGAGGTGGCTTGGAGGCGCTGGGGAAAGGTGACACCTGTTTACCTGCTTCCATCCCCTTCAAGGAGAATTACGGACAGAAGGAGGCCGAGAAGGTGGCCCGGGTGAAGGCGCTGTACGAGGAGCTGCATCTGCAGGCCGTGTTCACGCAGCACGAAGAAGACAGTTACAGCCGCCTTATGGGTCTGATTGGGCAGGACTCACTGTCCCTGCCCCCAGCCATCTTCTTGAGGCTGGCGCACAAGATCTACAAGCGGAAGAAGTGACCTAGAGACCGCCAGGGCGTGGTGGGGGCGGCTCTCAATAAATTACAGTAAACCCTCAGTGCCATATATAGGGTCTGGATGCTGCGTCAAAAGTTGGCTAATTTATATGGACAAGAGTTAAGTTCCTGTGGCCGATTTCTGGTTACAAGAACATCACCCAACACTGTTGACATTAAACACTGAAATTAATGTGAGCTACACACACATTTAAGGAATGAGTAAGAGCAGGAGAGGTTATTTCCCAACCCACTTCAGTGAGGAGTTGGTGACAGGGGCCTGTCTGAGCACAACGTGGGAGCCAGCCCTGGACAGAAGGCCCTTCTATCATGGCCATGCGGGCAGTGCAGACCCCGCTTCTCACCTGCCTACCTTTTGGATGTGGGCAGATACCTGGGTCCGGGGGAAAAACCCAGACAAGGGGGGAAACGTGCAAGTACCACACAGGGCACCCAGGTGGAGCGGGTTTTCCCAAACAAGGAAATAAGGGTGATTAAAACGATGTTATTCCAGGACCTGCTGTATTGTCTAACCTTGTTCTATTCCTGAGTGTACCAGCAGGGGTGCAGCTGTGGCCAGAATGGGTAGGGTTGGGGGGGGGTGGTGGTGGTTGCAGAGGAGCCGGGACTTGGGGGGTCTTTACTGCTCGACAGCTTAGGACATGTCAAAAACTGCCAGACTAGCCTGGCCTAGGTAGGTGGTAGGCAAGACGTCAAGTGCGGGCGGCTGGGTCTGAGCCACGCCCATGTGTGAAGGGGTGCGGCTGCGCAGAGCTAGCGGGTTGTCCTAGCGCCCCTCCCCTCCAGTCCTGTGGGGACTGTGGGAGCTGCGGAGGTGGCCAACGCCTGCAGCGGTAGCAGGAGGACCCTGGTGAGGAGGGCTTGGTCTGGGATGTGGATGAATGGGTCGGGGATGAGGGGTGGGCTGGTGGCTGGATGACAGATGAGTATGGAGAGAATGGACGGAAACGCCGGGTTTCCAGCAGGGTGGAGGTGCACCCGGGCTGTACGCTGAAGCCCTGTGGGGTTTGTGCCGGCCGGCTTGAAATGCATACTACTGGTCTACCCCCCACCCCCACGCTCGCCCCTTTCCTGAATTAACCGGCCAGATGCACCTCCCCTTCGCTTCCCATTTCAGAGCATCGGGGCAGGGCCTCCCTTAGCCCCTTACTCTGGGGGTGATTGCGGCAGAGAGGACCCGGAGTCCATACTGGGCCGCATCCTTTTTCAAGACCCTGAACCTCCATGGGGATCCGAGCGCAGCCGCATTCTCTGACCCTCCCCTCCTCATTCCCGGCGGGGTTACATTCGACTCCACCTGCAAACACTGCAGAGGAAACTAATGGCCAGTAGATGGGTCATTTGCATCTCATCTAAATATTGCCTACAGCAGCCAGCGCCTTCCAGGCCTGCTCCCGCCGGCAGTCACCTCGATGTCCTTCCCGCAGCCTGCACCTTCACTGGCTGGGTTTCACCATCCCTGTCTTCTAGGTCAGCATCTGCGGCTCTCAGGTAGGCGGATTTGAGAGGCCCCGGCTCCCTGATTCCTTAGAAGCCATCTCGTCGCCGCTGGCACTATGCTGTCCCCTCAGAGGGCTTTACTCTGCAACCTCAACCACATCCACCTCCAGCATGTCTCTCTGGGCCTGCACTTGTCCCGCCGTCCTGAGCTACAGGAGGGGCCCTTGAGCACATCCTTTCCCCCAGGAGACACGGGGGGCAAGGAGAGCCGGGGCCCCTGCAGCGGGACCCTGGTGGACGCTAATTCCAACAGCCCAGCGGTGCCCTGCCGATGCTGCCAGGAGCACGGGCCAGGTCTAGACAGCCGGCAGGACCCAGCACAGGAGGAAGAGGGGGCTGCCTCTCCCTCGGACCCGGGCTGCTCCTCCTCTCTCAGCTCCTGCTCAGATCTTAGCCCTGATGAGTCCCCCATCTCAGTCTACTTGCGGGACCTCCCCGGCGATAAAGATGTCCACCCTCAGACCTGCAACATCCCCCTGGAGCAGGACTCCCGTCTGGCCTCCACAGGCCCGGGTGCCTGCTCTCCTGACAGCTTCTGCTGTTCTCCTGATTCCTGCTCCGGAGCTTCCTCCCCACCCACCCATGGCCTGGACTCCAACTGCAATGCTTTGACCACCTGCCAGGACCTCCCTTACCCTGGGCCAGAGGAAGAGGACGCGGGTGGGGAGCAGGACCTCCCTACCTCCGAGGTCCCAGAGGTGGATGATGAGAAGGTCGACGCTAGAAAAACCGAACCCAGTTGGAAAATCAACCCCATTTGGAAAATTGACACACAGAAAACTGAAGCTGGCTGGAAAGTCACTGACAACAATAACGCTGGTTGGAAAATCAATGGGAATACTAACTCTAGTTGGAAAACTGACCCTGGGAAATTCGACTCCGGCTGGAAAACCAACATAATAACTGATTCTGGCTTGAAAACAGACGCAGGGAAAAGTGATGGGGGATGGAGAGGTGACGTCAGCGAGGAGCCGCTGCCTCACAGGACGATCACATCTTTCCACGAGCTGGCCCAGAAGCGCAAGCGGGGCCCGGGTCTGCCCCTCGTGCCGCAGGCCAAGAAAGACCGCAGTGACTGGCTTATAGTCTTCTCGCCTGACACCGAACAGCCCCCCACCGGGTCGCTGGGAGGCTCTCAGGTGGCTCCCCGGGAAGTTACCACCTTCAAGGAACTTCGGTCCCGAAGCCGGGCTCCGCCCCCACCAGTCCCGCCCCGTGATTCCCCCGCAGGCTGGGCCTTGGTCCCGCCCCGGCCCCCACCCCCACCTGTCCCTCCCCGGAGGAAAAAGAACCGACAGGGGCTGCAGCCCATAGCGGAGGGGCAGCCCGAAGAGGGCAGGGCGGTCAGCCCCGTGGCGGGCGAGAAGGCTCCAGCCGCCAAAGAGCCGGAGCAGCCCGGCGCGCAGGCCGGCCTTGAGGGTAAGAGGCCGCAATAGGAAGCAGGAGGCGGGCTGGGCTTCAGTCTTGCCCAAGCCTCCAAAGGTTACAACCCGTCCCCCTATATCCCCGCTTCCCCTTTCTGTGTCACCCATCCTCCCCACCCCCTTCTACCAGGGAGCGCTCCGGGAAAGGGAAACTGGGTGGGTCATTGGGTTACGGGACTAACTCTTTGCTCCCTCTTTCTCCCGCCCTTCCTTGCCTGGCTGCCCGTCCCGCTGCCCTCCTTTCTCTCCGCACCTGCCCCGCCAATCCCGCCTGCAGCCCGTCCCCTCCTGCTCCCTCGGCCCCTGGTTTTCCGGTTCTCGGCCGACGGGCGCCCCCTGTTGGAGGGTGAGGGCACGGGCACAGCTGGGTCTCTGCTCCTGGCTCCTCTGGCGGGCTGGCCCGGCGCAGGGCTGCGGTTGCTGGGGGCGCCCAGTCCCTCAGAGGAGCAGCTGCTGCCTGTCCGCCTGTCCCCCGTGGGAGCCTATTCTCCTCCGGCTCGCGGGACCCTGTCCTGCCTGGCCAGCCCCGAGCTGGCACTGCTGCTGTCCCCGCTCTTTCCCAGAAGTAGCACCTTCCCTGCCGCGGCCCCCCCACCCCGCCAGGTACCCGCCCCCCCGCTGCCACCGCCACCTCGTCCGCCGAAGGCCCCTCGCTGGACCAGGAGCCCACCGCCTCCACCCAGGCTACGTAAGACCGACCCAGGCCGGTCCCACAGGCCACGCCCCCGGCGGCCGCCGGCCCACACCTCCTCCACAGTTTCTTCCGGGTTACCGGCTCGGCCCCGCCCCTCGACCTGGGGCCGGTTCCTAGCAAGTTTATTGGTTCTGGGGAGTCCGACCCGCTCCTGTACCCGGCCAGGGCGCAGTGTACCCAGGCCCGTCCCTCTGCCCTGCTCAGTTTGAGCGGGTCCTAGCAAGTCCACTGTTAGGGACCTTGGCTCACCGCGTCTTTGGAATTCCCTGGACAGTGCCGTCCGGGCCTGACCCCCATCTGGCTAGGGAAGCGTGCAGGGTGAAGCTCCCCGACGCCCTTGGCCAAAGAGGCCCTGGTCTGGCCTTCCTCGCCGGCCCGACTCGCGGGCTGCGGGGACGCCCTCTGCTGATATGCTGGCGCGGGATCTGGGTTTCCCCTTTCCGGCGCCTTCCCGCCTCCCAGCCCTTGGGTGTCTTCTGCCTCCCTCTTTCGTCCATTCTCGTTTGTCTGTCTTTCCATTGTTCCGGGCTCCCCACGTGCTTTCCCGGTCTTCGCGGGCAGGACGAGGGCCCAGGGGACCCTCCTTTCCCTCGCTGCTATCTCTGGCCTTATAGGCCCCAGCCAGGCGGGCGGGAGGTGAGAGCGGCTGTTCCTGGCTGACTTCCAATCAGGAGGTGGGAGCTGGGCCCTGAAGAAGGGAATTGAAACGGGAAGGGGGTGGAGGGGGGCGACGAGGGCTGAGGTCTGAGCAGGATTTCACTCCAGGGTCCCAGGTCGAGCTGCCCTGTGCTGTACCCAGTCCTGTGCCCCCTCTCCCAAGACTCTTCAGGGGCTGGGGCGCTGTGGACCCGCAGGAGGTGATCCGTGAGGAAGCCTGGAGTCCTGGAGTAACCCTTGGTAAGTGTCACCGCATTCTTCCCTTCTCCCAGTCCGCAGTTCCTGGTCCTTCGCCGGTGTCCCCGGGGCCCAGCGACTGTGGATGGCAGAAGCCCAGAGTGGGACTGGCCAGCTGCAGGAGCAGAAAAAAGGTAGGACTCCTAACCCTGGCTGCGGAAGCAACTGCCGCTCACTTTGGCCCTCCCCTCACAGGGTCAGATTGCATAAACCAGCCTCCGAGTCCTTTGGGTATGCGTGGGGCGAGATAGGGCCTTGATGCTTCTTCCCTTCCCTCCCCTCCCCTTCCCAGGTCTCCTGATAGCTGTCAGCGCCGCAGTGGATAAAATCATCTCGCACTTTGGGGCAGCCCGAAACTTGGTTCAGAAGGTGAAGTTGTCTCTGGGAGGGTGTTGGGGGTGAGCAGATGAATGTAGCTCTGGGTCACAGAACAGTGGGCAGGAAGGGCGCTGTGGTACCCCTGGACCCATGCCCACTACGATGCCTCCAGGCCCAGTTGGGAGATAGTCGGCTGAGCCCAGATGTGGGGCACCTGGTGCTGACCACCCTCTGTCCGGCCCTCCACGCCTTGGTGGCTGACGGGCTGAAGCCTTTCCGGAAGGACCTCATCACTGGGCAGCGCAGGAGCAGCCCCTGGAGCGTGGTGGAGGCATCTGTGAAGCCAGGTAAAGGCAGGTACTATGGGAGGTGGGGATCCGGGCAGGGCAAGGGCTTGGCTGACAGCTTGGGTTGTCCTCAGGCTCCAGCACCCGGGCTTTTGGAACCCTGTATAGCCAGGTGAGCCGTCTGGCCCCACTGAGTAGCAGCAGAAGCCGCTTCCACGCCTTCATCCTGGGCCTCCTCAAGTGAGTGGCATTCTTTCTGGTGCCCCTCCCATGGCCTGGACACTGCAGGGGTATCTCAGGTGGGACCCAGTAGTGATGCCCCATGTTTCCAGGAAAGACCGCTCCTGTTCCAGTCTCTTCTCCCAGCCCTACCATGAAGGGGCTGGAGTCCCCCACTTCCCTGAACTTCTATTCCTTCTTTTCTTCCCCAGCACTAAGCAGCTGGAGCTGTGGTTTTCCAGTCTCCAGGAAGATGCAGGTTAGAGGCTCAAATGGGAGAGCATGGGGTTGCTAGGCTATGAGGGGGGGAGGGAAAGGGGTCTGTTTCGCTGGTCCCCACTGATGCCAGAATGATCTTGGTCTGCTCTCCGATCTCATTACTTTCCTGCCTAACACTCACGGAGTCCCGTAGCCCACAGGGGGAAAGACAGATCCTCGCTGTAATCTCCAAAGTCTTGATTATTTGGCCTTTGCCTTCTTCCCCACCCTCCAAGTCCGGGGCTTTCCCTGGTCCTTAGACAGACTTCCTCCCTGGTTCCGCCCTGCACCTAGAG
Source organism: Macrotus californicus (assembly GCA_007922815.1). Classification (NCBI taxonomy): domain Eukaryota; kingdom Metazoa; phylum Chordata; class Mammalia; order Chiroptera; family Phyllostomidae; genus Macrotus; species Macrotus californicus. The sequence goes on from VMDR010001232.1 coordinate 120,253, forward strand.
CAGGTCTTCCTACTCCTCCTCATTAACTTTCATTCATCCTTTGGGCTCTGCAGTGAGGCTTCACCCCTGACCTTCCCCCCGTTTTGCTCCTGTGGCCTGATCCTCCTTTCTGTTACTGTTTTTTAACACTGTTTATTTTATATGTGCCTCCCTTGCTAGGCTGTGGTTCTACACGGGCAGGGGCGTGTCAGCCCTCTTCTCCACCGTATTCTTCTCTCTGCCCTGGCACAGAATGAGGCCAGGGGGTGTTTGTTGATGGATGGGCTGAGGCAGGGAGTCCTCTCGGACTAGGCTGAGGGCAGTGGCTGATGTTAGCCTGCTTTTTCCCAGGTCTGCTGTCCCTCCTGTACCTGCCCACGGGATTCCTCTCCATGGCCCGGGGCGGCTGCCCCGCCCTGTCCACAGAACTGCTGCTCCTGCTACAGCCACTGTCGGTGCTCACCTTCCATTTGGACCTGCTCTTTGAGCACCACCATCACCTGCCCCTGGGCCCACCTCAGGCTCCTGCCCCCCCAGACTCGCCTCCAGCCCTGCAGCAGACTGTGCAAGCCGTGCTGCACTGGGGAGGTCGGCTGGCCCAGAGCCTTCGTGGGGCTTCTGGGGAGACCCCTCCTGGCCCTTCAGCCCCTTCAGGCCCTTCCAAACCAGGCAGCTGGTGGGAGCAGCTGACCCAGGCCTCCCGGGTCTATGCGTCTGGGGGCACCGAGGGCTTCTCCCTTCCTCGGTGGGGATCCAGGAGGCAAGGGACTGTGGCTGAGGGAGTGCAGGAGAGATCATTGCCTACTGAGGACGCGACACCAGGCAGAGGCGTGTGGCTGGGGAGACTATTCGGAGTGCCTGGGGGCCTCACAGAAACTGAAAGTGGAGCTCTGAAGTCCAGGTAATGGGGTACCTTGTCCCCTGCATGGCCTCTGACTCTGTCCCTGAGCCACCAGTTTCCCCAAATTGACACTCTAGTGATCCTTTAGGTCAGAAGTTGGCAGTGTATTTTTCTACAGCCATGAGCTAGAAATAATTACATTTTTTAAAAAAGATTTTATTTATTTTTTAGAGAGAGGAGAAGGGAGGGAGAGAAAGAGAAACGCCATGAGTGGGAGATACATTGAGAGGTTGCCTTCCCCGTGTACCCCCACTGGGGACCTGGCCCCCAACCCAGGCTTGTACCCTGACTGGGAATCAAACCCGCTACCTTTCAGTTCCCAGGGTGGAGCTCAATCTGTTGAACCACACCAGCCAGGGGAAATGGTTACATTCTTAAGTTGTTACATTTTAATTGTTATGTAAGCACCTACATAGTGTTCTCCATTTTGTCTTTTGGCCCTCAAAGCCAAAAATACTATGTAGCCCTTTAGAAAAAAGAAAGTATGTGTTGAGCTCTGCTATAGGGGTTGACCTTGGCGGCTCTGTGATGGCTGGGGCATCTCCAGTGATGCTCTGGGTTCTGGCGGTGCTGCTTCCATAGTCCTATAGTGACTTTTGTTGTCACCTCCCTAACCACCCTAACAAACTGCCACTCTGCCCTTAGCAGTGACCACCTCCTGACCTCTTTTGAAACATAGGCCCCTCAGCCTCTTCCTCCCTCCAGAGCCCTGGATTCCTGTTTTTTTTCTGGAGTTGGGCTGACCTCTGTGGCTTTGTGTCCCTTCCTCCAGGAGACCTTCCAGCTGGCTGCCTCCTACAGTGAGTGTGCTGGCTCTGGTGAAGAGGGTGGCCCCTCCCTGCTCTCCTGAGGAGCTTGAGGCCTCAGCACCCAGCATGGTGCAGACCGACAGGTGAGGAGGGTTGGGAGGGATGCACTGGGGGGGGGGGGGTGTGTTATGTTATATGTGTGTGTGCATTTCTGTCTTCAGAGTGGACAGGCTGAGGGGCTGTAAAGTCAGACAGTGCTTAGTGTCTGTGCTGTCTAGCATATTGGTGTGAACTCATTTCTCTGAGCCTTAGTTTCTTTCTCTGTAAAGAGAGGATAATTTATACGTTTGTTATGGTTATTACAGAGACTAAACATAATTTTATAAAAGCATTTGAGCCTGCCTGGGTAGCTCATTTGGTTAGAGTGTCGGCCTGATATGCCAAGGTTATGGGTTCGATCCCAGGTCAGGGTACATACAAGAATCAATCAATGAGCGCATAAATAAGTGGAGCAACAAAAATGGATGTTTCTCTCTCTAATAAATGCATTAGAAAAAAAAGCTTTTGACGTAGAGGAGATGCCCAGTTAGTGGTAACCACGTGCCTGGATGTGCCCATGTGTACACCCTGAGGGTCTGTGCTTCCCTTTAGTGGGACATTCTAATTTGGCATCAGGGGTTGCTTCTAATTTGGGGTCTGGCTTTCTTTGGATTCTCAATCCACTGAATTAGGCGGCTTCTTTTTTAAAAACATTTTATTTATTTATTTTTAGAGAGACGGGAAGGGATGGATGGGAGAAACCTCGATGTGTGATGTGTGATACATTGACTGGTTGCTTTTTGCACACCCCCAACCAGGGACCTGGCCCGCAACCCAGGCATGTGCCCTGACTGGGAATTGAACTGGTGACTCTTTGGTTTTAGGCCAGCACTCAATTCACTGAGCCACACCAGCCAGGGCTGAATTAGGGTTCTTGATTTTTAATTCATTCAGCAATATTTTTCATGTACTTACTGTGTGCCAAGCATTATGCTAGGGGAGGGAATACAAAGGTACCTACTGGAGCCCCTGCCTTAAAGGAGCTTGTAGTCCAGGGGACATACCAACAAATAAATGAGCAGATGTATAGAAAGACCCTAGGAAAGGAAAATTGAGTCCATTGGGGTCATATAGACAGGGCTTCTTCCCCAGGTATGGGGACTCAGGGAAGGCCCAGTGATGGTGTAGGGTGTGCATGTGTCAGAAGGAACAGGATGCGAAGGTGGAGAGGCCCAAGTGTGGAGAGGAACTGGGTACATGATTGGTTGTGGTTGGAGTGGAGGGTGCTGGCAACAGTGATGGGGAAGCTAGAGGCTTCAGTAGGCCAGTTACAGACCTAGACCTCACTGTGAGGCAGTGGGAGCCATTGAGGGTCTTAAACTGGGGAGTGATCTGCCTGCCTGTGATTTTTGAAGGATCTCTGACTGCTGTGTGGGTAGTGGAGCTGGGGAGGGAGGTTACGAGAGACAAGGATACCAATTAGATTACCTGCAGTGGTTTAGAGAGAGAGGATAGAGGCCTAAACTATGGTGGGGGAAGTGGAGCTTGGTGAGAAAGATAGAGGTAGTGGGAGATACAGACATCAAGCTAGTTTTGGTGACTGACTGGATGCGGGGAGTGAGACACCTTGATTTTTGCTGGGAGCAACTGGGTGGAAGGCGGTGCTGTTTAACAGTGCAGGGGACGTAAGAGGAGGGCATAGTTCGCAGGGTTAGGATGAGTCATTTGATTTTCCTATGTTGAAGTACCAGAGAAATGCAAATCATGACAAATAAGTAGCTAAAGAGTGGGGTTTGGAGCTCAGGAGAGGACTGGGGGGTCCCACAGAGAATCCATGCGTTAGTAGATGGTCCACGAACTCAGCCGGTGCTCACTGAGCAGAACCACAGGGGTGCTCCACACAGTGGGAAGGTGAAGCCCGGGACAGCTGGGCACCCCACCTCACTTCATCCCACCATCTCCCTCTGGCTCCCCACAGGGCGGTCCGTGCTCTCTGTGACCACACTGCTGCGGGACCTGATCAGCTGAGCTTCCGGCGGGGGGAAGTGCTGCGTGTCATCGCCACGGTGGACGAGGACTGGCTCCGCTGTGGGCGGGATGGAGTGGAGGGGCTGGTACCTGTGGGGTACACCTCCCTCGTTCTCTAGGCCTGGGGCCTTCTCCTTCCCTTCAGCTATCTCTTCCTCCTGCCACCTGGGAATGGAATGGCCCGTGAACACTAACCTGTGTAAACTCATCGTCCAGAAGCAGTTTCCTTGTCTGTGAAATGACACTTTCCTCCCACATCCATTTTTGCTAATATGTAAATTTTCCTTCTTTCCTCTCATACCACCTGTAAGTTGAAATCTGCTCTTCTTCCAAATATATACAAAGGAGTTTCCCTCCATGCACCTGCATAAGGGTGCATCTCCCTTTCTATCTGCAAAATGGAAATGCAGCCCCATCTACCTTCTCCATGTGTAAGTGCATTCTGCCAGGACAGTATATGCCTCAGTTTCCAAGACTAGAGGGTCTCTAGTCTTCTTCCTGTGTATGAATCTCCCCCACTCCATCCATCCCACGTTGCCTGTATTTATTATGTACTCACGTTGTACTAGGTGCTGAAGTCTGGACACCCCGGTGGGTGGGCCTGTGGTGTTGGTCTGCCTCCTTCCTACTTTGTCCCAATAAAGTATAGGAGTCGAGTGTGTGTGTGTTAACCGTGGGTTTCAGGACACAGGCTGTGCGGGGAGGGAGGGAGGCCCTCTACAGCTAGTTCAAAGGAGATGCTTCCTTCCTAGCCCAGATTCAGTTCTTTCTGTTTCCTGAGGAATGGAGAAATGGTCCTTGGTTGTGCCTGAATCTCAGAAGTGCCTTTCTATTTTGAGACTTTTAATTGCTTTGTTTTGTGAGACTGATAGGTAGAAGCCTGAGTAAATACGGGAGAGTAGGGAAGATGTAGCCCTTGAAATTGTACTCATTAGGTCTGTATCTGAGACGGGCGGATTAGAGTTGCAGCAAGTGACACTTTTTTTTCTACTTAACATTGCCCTTCTGTGGTGATGCTATTTCAGAAAGCACAATAACTTGACATCTACAACTTTGTTAGGAGTTAATCAGTTTCATTCTTTTGAAATGAGGATAGTTAAAATGCTCTGGAGCTTTGAGGATGGGGTTGGAAACCACTACAAATGATTGCCCTAGAGAGTAACCAAAAGGTAAGAATAGAAGGCTGTACAGTAATTATAACCAGGCAACAGGCAAGTTAGGGGGAAGGTGAGAACTATGAAGAGAAACACCAGAAATATCTGCAAGTTTTCCTCCATCTTTGGAAACTTGGTTGGAGGACAACAGGCAGGTGACAGGAGAGGACAAGTAAAAACAGACCCAGAGCTTTGGAAATAGGAGCAGGCTTTGGTTGGCCTCAAATGTCTCATGCTTTTGTCATTTTCTAAGACTTATTAGATCTCATTCCTGGCCAGTTCTATTCTTCATCTGCTCCTTGCTTTAATTTTGCATTTGTTTGGCTGCCCTATCAATTTTGACCTCAGTTTGCATTTTGAAAGGAGTTTTCTAGGGCGATGTTTCGCCAACTAGATTCTGAGCGCCTCTGGGGATTCCTGGTTATATTCTTGGGAGTCCGAGTACTCTAGTTTATGAAGCTTCTTCGGTTAACTACTATTGCAAAAGAAATTTTATATTTATAATGTTTTAAGTTATGAAAGTAGATATGGAAGACTACCATACTTTGACTTTCAGACCAATGTTTCTCAAAGTGAGATGTGCAGAGTAATCTTGGGGCGGGGGGATGGGACACGATTTCTCAAGTTTCAGAAATATGTTAATACAGAGCTTTTATTTTCCATGGATTGAACCCGCCACTCCTTTTTTGGACTCCTATCCCTATGTACTTGGTTTTACAGTGGGTAATCCTAGTAAGAAGAGCCCCAAGGTAAGTAGTGTTGGAGCATCAGTGAGATTTAGTGATATTTGCAGTCAGAGCTTAATGATTCTTAGGGTTGTGCAGATGGTAACAGAGCAGTGGGACTTCCTTGCAGAACACCATGAAAATAGACCAAAAATTGATATGAAATCAGATTTAGTTTTAAACTATTATTATATTATCTAGAATAGAACAACTATAGTAGATACCAATGTTTAAAAAAGTTAAAAAACAAATCAAGAAAAATTAACTACTAATGTATTGTTTTTGCAGTCATGAAGAGACTAATATCTGTGGGGTGAAACCCCAGCTGTTGTAGCAGTAGAGATTGCGCTCATTTTTTAAAATTTATTTTTAGAGAGGGTAAGGGAGGGAGAGAAGGAAAGAAATATCAGTGTGTGAGAGATACATCAATTGGTCGCAATGACCCCAACTGGGGACCTGGCCTGCAACCCGGGCATGTGCCCTCACTGGGAATCTAACTGGCGACCTTTCAGTTCGCAGGCCAGCACTCAATCCACTGAGCAGCACCGGCCAGGGCAAGATTGAGCGCTCGTACTCAATTGTCTTGGTGCTTCTGAGCAACTGTATTCTAGCTGGAAAAGCCTAAATGTCTGACCCATGTCTGCGACAACATTCTGTTAGATCTTTCAGTTGTTGGCAGGAGTAGACATCTTTCTGAGTAGAGTCACACTCTGGCTATTTCTGACACTTCTCTATGATTAATATCAAGATTTTGGAGTTCTGGTTCTAACACTAGTTACGGCGTGATTTCTGGCAAGTTACTTAACCTTCCTGAGCTTTAGTTTTTGCTTTTACAAAATGGGAATAACTACAGAGGGCTAATCGGAGGATTAACTAACTAGATATATTACCTTGGGCAAATTAGTTAACCTCTCTGCTGCCTCAATTTCCACACCTACAAAACTGGGTTTTGTGACCTACCTAAAAAGGCTGTTGTGAAGATTAATTAAATAAGTGAATACATGCAAACTGCTTACAATGGAAATAGTCTAACACTGTGGGCTAAAAAAATGTGGCCTACCATTACTGCGAACCTTGGCGGTTGTTAGTGAGTGTTAGATGAGATGATATACAGATGATGTACGTGTACACAAGGGACAGAGGTGGAGATGATTCTTTGTTGACTGGTTAGGCTGCGCCCTGACCAAGAAGATCCTAGTACTGAGTAAATACCTTTATCCAGTAGTCAACAGCGGTGAGTGTGTCTATAAGGGCCAAGTGGGATGCTGATGATACGTTTTAACAAGATCTCTTGGGAAACAGAATGGAGTAGATACTGGAAGATAAATGGAGAATAGGAAAGAGGAAAAAAAGAGCAAGCTCACCACTCTATAGTTAGGAAAAGTTTTTTCCATTTAATACTAGACTTTCAAGGATTGAGATGCAAGCTCTTTATGCAATTACATCCAATGTTAAAATTGGTAATACATAATTTACAAAGATTAACATCAAAACAATCATCTATTTAGATACGCTTTTGTAAAAAGGAAATATATTAGCAGCATTTATATTTTCCGCAATCACACAGCCTACAGACATGCAGACTAACTGTATCTATTTGCAGTGATGTAGTGCTTTGCCCCGCATTTCAAACACCAAAACCCACCTGGCAGCTAGGGGGTTCTTTTAATTTCGTTATTATAAAATAACCGAAAAATAAAAAAGGCATTAATTTCTACACCAGTAAGAAAAAACAAGTTTTTTGCACTTACCTAACATTTGATTGTCTAAAAAACATTTCAGTTTTTAGTCTTTCAACAAAAGAAAGATAAAATGACAGAGCGTAGTGTCTTTTGCTTCTGTTCACGCATTTTACAAAGTTTTTTTCTTTTTACTTTTTTGTCTTTTTTAAAATTTTAGTGTTTAACACTATTAAAAGAAATATTGAATTTTAAACTCTTTCTTGTCACTTTCCTGCTTTTGACTAAAAGGAGACTCCCAAAGTGCCCCTGTCCCCACCTCCCTCCCACCCAGCTCCCTGAAATGAAAACCAAAAGAAACCACTCAAATGGGCTTGGACATGCGATTTTTCCAGCTCCACGTGTGAGTATCTTATACCCAGGCCTCTCAGTAATGTACAGTGCTTCTCTACGGTAAGAAAATACTCCAAACTATTTTCTTAATTCTCTTTTTTCTTTAATAAAATATTTATTCTGCTTTTTCTCTGCTCAAGGGGATCTTTGGCATCCCCTGTCTCTTTTGTCTTTTCCTCAAGATTGACATAGAAAGGAGAAAAAGGAAAAAAGATTTAATGGAATGGAAGGTGGTCAATGTTTCTACCTAAACAAGTCAGAGTGTCGTCATCATAAGGTAAAATGTACAATTCGGACAGCATTGGTCCAGTATTAGAAAAAAGTAATGGGGACTTGTTTACTATTGTATTGCTTGCTAATCACGCAGCAGATGTGTATATACACACACACACACATATATATACACACATACAACTTGGCACATTTAAAAACCATCTTTTCTCTTATAAGAACATCTAAAACATATATGCATATGTATGTCTGAGAAGACAACAAAGCAAAGCTTCTTAAATTTTATTTTTAAAGAGACAGTATTGTCTGATAACTTCTGGCCAAGAGAATGGGAAGGAAGGAAACACCCTGGATATCCCTCCTGATGATCAGGAGGGTGGAGGAAAGATGGAACTCGGGGTGGGGAGAGTACACTGTCTCTTTAAGAGATGGACATTAAAAACTGTACAATTAAGAAAACAAAAGTAGTGTTTTCAATTGATAATCTACACTTACAACAAATACTCTGATAGGTGAATACTGTTCAACAGTTCATGTAGTGACTTGTTTGGTGGGGGTTAGAGTTCACTTTTATGTAGCTTTTAAGATGATTTTATTTTGAAGTGAATTTCCATTCGCACAGAACAGCAGACACACACAAACCACAGCGCATAAACCATACATGTGCTGGGGTGGGGGCCTGGTCTTCTCATTAGAAAAAAATACTTTCGGCAGGTTATAAAGGTTAAAACAAAGTTAATTATAGTAAGTACTGTGCCCTCTGACCCCATGGGGGCCTTCCCTATTCTGTGATTCCATGTGGGGGAGTAGAAGTAGGGAGAGGGGCAGCAGTTCAAGTGCTTTGAGTTACCAACTCATGTTTAACTTTGACCTGGTTGGGCAAGAAAGGAGAGAGACTTTCCTGGTTAGGGACCGAAAAGAGGCCCCAGCAACTGTCTGTCTTAGGTCTCTGGGGTAGCTCTTAGAGCCCATGGAAAACAGGTGGGGCAGGTGTGGGTGGGGTCCTGGCCCTGTTCCTTTAGATGTTGAGCCACACCTGGGCACAGGGAGCAGCTTCTTAACAGTGCCTGTGGGGTCAGAGGACGACAGAAAACCCAAGCTGGGGGAGGAGCAAGCGTTGTGAAGGACCAAAAGGTTTGGTCACCTTTAATGCGCTCTACCCTCCTCCCCACATTGCTCTTAACCTTCTAGATAAAGCAATGGAGAGGAAAACAAGTTAAATTGAACTGGCTAGACAGATCCCCTTCCTCTTCCTCTCCACTAGCTCCAAGGTTTATTAAGTACCTAATGTTAACAACATGGCCCCATTCCCCTTGCTGGACGGACCCTTCCCACCCCTGTCTACACTCAGAGAACAGGAGGCAGGACTGTTGGCTCCACTGGATCCGAGATGCTTGAGGTCGTCACTCTTTGAGGTTCACTTCCGAAAGCTGTTTTCTGAGATAAACAGAGTACGCCTTCGCAGTTTCCTGCCTGATCCTTCCTCCAGCAAGTAGGTCACATCGATGGCTGAAAACAGAACGAAGGAGGCTGATCAAACACCACCAGCCCACTCTATTCATTCCAGATTTGGGCTCTAAGATCAAAGGAGTTCAATGATTCCTTTTCTGACCTATAAGCAATTTAGGCCTTCCTCCAGCCCCAGACTAAAAGAAACAAAACAAAACAAAACAAAAACAACACAAAACTTGTTCTCTAGAGACGAGATCCTATCGCCTCTCAGAGTTGACTTCCCAAGATATAACTAAAAGCAGGCCCATGAAAGAACTACACCCTTTTTTAGGAATATTTTCCATTCTGGACAAATAATTAGAAGTTGTTCTTTTTCATATCCTCTCCCCTCATTCTGTGTTTATTTTAAACGCTAGACATTAGCCTGATTCTTCTTACCATTTTTTCCCGGGATTTTGTCAAGGAGACTGAGCAGTATCTGGTTGAGTCGTTCCCGCTGGTTCTGCCGTCGTTCCTCAGGGGCACAGGCTGACTGGGCTTCTTGACTACTTCCTTCTGTTTTTTTCTCACCCTCACTGACTTCAGCAGTGGCCCCGTCCTGTTCTGGCTCCTCCAGGCTTGGCATCTCATTGGCTGCTTGCTCTTGACTGGCCAGAACCTCTTCAATTAAGGGCAGAGCATCATCCTCTTGGCCCAAGTCTTTCAGGGGTGCCTTGGAGCGCTCAGACTTCCAGGACGATCTGCCAGAAGGATATGCAAACTTAGAGTAAGGCTGAGAAGGACACTGGAGAATGGAGGGGCACGGAGGGAAGACCCTGCAGCAGAGCTTGAGACCCTGAAGTCTAGGGTTAGAGCCATGGCTTAAGAGGTAAGGAACTTGTCTCTGGTCTTCCCTTTACTACTATTTGAACAAACCACTACACTTTTTTTCTGAAATTTAACTTCTATTTGTAAAATTCAATTTTTCTTCTTTCTTGCAGGAATCCAACAAATCCATAAAATATATCAGAGCCAGTAAAGTTGCTTAGCTAGTTCTAACCAACTGCTTCATGAGTACAGAGAACAAGTATGACGCACCTTTGTAATACTATCAGTCCAACTACAGGAAGTATTTCAGTGAGGTTTTTACTTTTCCTAAATCTCTTCTCACATCTATTATCTGGTATCTTTTCCCCTTATGGTACGCTACTAATGATGTAGGTAAACCAGTCATGCCACCATTCAACAGAAAAAGAAACTGAAGAAAAGCCTTCAGCATCCTCCTCCAAGAATATCCATTATGTACAAAACAAGCTAAAACTGCATTTCTAGCTTACGTTTGTTCCTTGACAAAGGTCCCAAGAGCCGATATACTTTGGGGTAATGGGTAAAGCTTGCAGAAACCTAAAAACAAAACTTTTCTGAATTGGTCTAGACTTCTGTTCCAAATCCTGTTCTTCTCTATTGGTCATCCTTACAAAATCTCTTTCCCTGCCCTTACTCTTGGCACTACATTGGACGACTCTGTCAGAGAACCCCCAATCCTAGGGGTGGGGCTCAGTGGGTAGGTGGTTGTTCTTGCTCCATTCAAGTTGTTGGTGAACCCCTTAGGCTCTTCACATCCCCACTGGACTCACCGCCCTCCGTTCCTCTTGTAGTTGTCTGGAACATAATGAGGCTGCAGAGAAGAAAAGGAAGCAGTAAGCGTCACTGTAGAAGCTGGCAAAGCTGGATCATGTGATCTGGGGCCAACTCAGGATAGAGAGGTAGGGAGGTAAAGGAAGAAAAAAACAGGGGCTAACACCCTTATAAGCTGGGTAACTATATTTTAAAGTCATAAGTTTAGTACTTTTATTAATCTGTAGGCCACAATGGTTTTTCGTGTTTGTAAGCCTAGGACAGTAAAAGGATAGGCTCACAATTCTTTGTCCCATCCCAACTTTTAAGTAGTTAAGCTTGGGGTTTCAAGCTAATCAGTGACCTGTTGACTGAGCAAGCCAAGACCAGAGAAGTCTAGAGGAGAGGAAGGGCTTGGTGGTGGGTAGAAAGAATATAGAATAAATACTATTTAGAGAAGTCTGAAAATAATAATAGGAAAAATAAGGACACAAAGGTGTGCTTTCTGGTTAGACTATTTCTAAGCATTCCAGTTTGACAGCTAAGAATTTTCACAGGAATTTCCAACTTAGAAAAAGACACTAGGATGAGGAGAGCCTAGTCCAGGGTTACGTTATAGCAAAGAGATGGATGGGTGAGCAAACACTTTACAGAATGATGAAGGGCACACAATAATCAGAGGAGTAGGTTCACAATAATTTGAAAGAAAAAATACACACATAGGAAAAAGGCTGATAAGAAAAATATTAACAGTGGTTTGGGTGGAGGGATAATACAGTTATGTGCCACTTAATGATGAGACATGTGTGGCCAGGTGCCTTTGTTTTTGTGTGAACATCACAGAGTACTCTTACACAGACCTGGATGGTACAGCCTATCGCTTTTAGGCTACAAGCCTACACAGCATGTTACTGTACTGAATACTGCAGGCATCTGTAACACAATGGTAAGTATGTGTATCTAAACACAGAAAAGGTACAGTAAAAATACAGTATAAAACATTAAAAAAAGGGCCCTGGCTGGTGTGGCTCAGTGGATTTAGCACAGGCCTGCAAACCAAAAGGTTGCTGGTTCAATTCCCAGTCAGGGTACACACCTGGGTTGCAGGCCAGGTCCCCAGTAGGGGGTGTGTGAGACAAACACATTGATGTTTCTCTCCCTTGCTTTCTCCCTTCCCCTCTCTAAAAATAAATAAAATCTTTAAAAAGTTTTTTACAAAAAGATTAAAAAAATGGTGCACCTGTATAGGACACTTACCATGAACAGAACTTGCAAGATTGGAATTGCTCTGGGTGAGTCAGTGAGTGAGTGGTGAGTAAATGTGAAGGCCTAGGACACTATTGTGAGCTATTGTAGACTTTAAGAACACTTACACTTAGGCTATACCAAGCTTATAAAACAACACAAAATTAAATCAAGCACAAGAGAAAATGATGCGGTTAAGAAATGGGGTAAACCCGAGACATGTGAGTTTGTTGCTGCTTTAATATGGCATAGTGTTAACAGCAAATTTCCTTTTTTTTGATAAGTAGAAATATACTTTAAAAATAACAATGAGAAGTATAGTAAATACATAATAAAGTCATTTATTATCATTATCAAGAACGATGTACTGTACATAACTGTATGTGCTACACTTCCATATGACTAGCAGCGCAGTGGGTCTCTCCGCACCAGCGTCCCCACAAACATGTGAGTAACGCACTGTGCTGAATGTCACGGTGTTACTCGGTGACAGGAATTTTTCAGCTCCTTTATAACTTTATGGGGGCCACCAGAGTTATGAGGTACATGACTGGATACAATTTTTCTTCTTAATGATTTGTATTTTTAAAATTTTATGTAATGGTGTCTTCTACTTTAAACTCAGTGACAGAAAGAAAAAGCACTGAACTGTTTTCGCCAAAGGTTTCTCAGGGTTCTAGATTTTACTTGCTTTTTAAAATTATGGGTGTGAAAAACAAAACAAAAAACTATAATATGGGGATTAAGGGCAAAGATTATAAAGAGGTGAGAGAGAAAAAGGATGAAAACCTGACTAAAGTGTAATCAGGAAATCAAAAATTTCGTGAGACCTAGCTCATGCCAGGAAATGCACAGTAAGTGTGTTTATGCAAACATCCCGGATACAGATGGAGATTTCCAGAGTTTGGGATGGAAACAGGATGATGAAGCAGAGAGCCATTTGAGAATCCTTACTCTGAATTCCATGCATGAACTAGACAGTCCTGACGTGTACAGTTAGGGTAGAAAGGAGACTTACTGAGAAATCTCTTTTGGGAGTGAGCTTCTTGGGGAAGTGGTCAAAGGCATAGGGTTTGGTGCAGACAGGATAGCGGTTCCGGTGGATCTTGTAAAACAGGTGTGCTGACTTGTCAAGCCGATAATCACAGATGTACACATCTTGCTCCTTCACTCCTTTGGGTCTCCCTATGGGTCCAAACACTGTTACATAACCCTCCAATTTTCCCTCATCTCCCCGAGCTAGCCAGATATTACCACATACCACTGGGAGAGCAGTTGGACCCTTTAAGAGGGAAACACTGTAGCTATTACTAAGCATTGGTGACTGCAGAAGAAAGAATTCTTAGACACAAGCAACAAAAAAGGAAAAAGGGTGTCTAGGAGTTGAAGGGCATACTATAGGATGGAAAGAACCCAGAAATGATTATTTGAGTGCTGCAGGGGTTTTTGAGGGAAAAACAGAGCAGAGTATGGGGAAGTTATGAGAAAAGAAGGGCAGTATAAATAAGGAAAGCATATTTGGAAACAAAGACTTTGTAACTGGGGGAACAGAAGTGTCACTGGTATCACAAAGCTCCAAGTAGTCTGTTTTTGAACAGGATATATGCTCTTTTGGACTACTTTGCTAGGACACTGAGAGCTAGGCAACTAAACTCTGCAATAAGTAACATATGCTGAACTTCTTTTACTGTGAGCCGCACACTGGCCTAAGTGCTTTTGTAGATTATTTCGTTTAATCTTTACAAAACCCTCTAAAATAGAAACTAATCCCCATTTTTTATTGACTCTCTATTGTATTTTTCTCCCATTATCATAATCCCCTTTTACCTCCCCCTACCCCTATAACCCCTATTTATAATAGGTAAAGTGCCTTGTCCAAGGGTACATAGGTAAAAAGTGGAGGAACAGGAATATGAAATTAGCCTACATTGTTAACCATGAAACTTATAAAACTTTTGTGGTTTTCTTTTGTTTGTTTAATGTATCGAGTTGATGATGGCTTTAAGAATTTTGGAATGGGTGGTGAAGGAACATTATTTTCCCACAAACACTAGGAGAGTGCTAACTATACACTATTAGAAATTAAAAAAAGAGAGAGAGAGAAAGAATTAACATTATTGAGTACCAAGCACTTGGTAAAAGAAAAAAATAGCCCCGGCTGGTGTGGCTCAGTGGATTGAGCACTGGCCTGTGAACCAAAGGGGTCACTGGTTCCCAGTCAGGGCACATGCCTGGGTTGTGGGCCAGGTCTCCGACTGGGGGTATGTGAGAGGTAACCACACACTGATGTTTCTCTCCCTCTTTTTCTCCTTCCCTTCCCCTTTCTCTAAAGATAAATAAATAAAATCTTTAAAAAATGTATAGTATAGCTCTCTAACTCTGGACAATCTTTTATCAGATACAAACAATAAGAATAGAGTGGGCAATTATAGCTCAATGATTAGGGAATGAGTCATTTCTTAAGTAGCCCAGATCATGTTACCTTTACAATATGTATAAAGGTCCAATACACAGCAGGTCCCCACTACTGCCTCCAAGGGAATGATCTCATAGAGTGGCACCCGAAATAGTTCATTGTGATAGAACCGACGTGATGGAGAATGGTGAGTTTCGTGGGGGCGGAAATAATGGTGGCCAAAGGCAAATCGTTCCTCTCTAAAAAAAGGAAAGAGAAGGAAGAGGTTTAGATGGTTGGCAAGATCCTAGCGAATATTCAGCTCTGTGCAGGTAGGGCACAACCGGAAGGAAGAAAGAGATAGGACATCAACACATACTTTTCATTCTTCCAAAGCTTCTCAATGCGGAAGATATCAAGTTTGTCTCTGTTAATGTGAGATAACAGGCGATAGGACTGACGGACGGGGTGGCCATCAGGGGTGCGTCGACTATCCCTCATCAGATATACACAGTCACCTAGGAAGGCAGAGAACACAGGAGAAGGTTAAAATGATTTCTACATGAATTCTTTTCTTAAATTTTTTTAAAATTTATTGATTTTAGAGAGAGGAAAGGAGAGAGAGAAACATTGGTTTCTTGTTCCACTTACTTACACATTCATTGGTTGATTCTTGTATGTGCCCTGACCAGGGACTGAACCCACAATCTTGGGGTATTGGGATGATACTCTAACCAAATGAGCTACCTGGCCAGGGCAGATTCCTGCATGCATTCTATTAGGTACCCTTGGTCTGATCCAAGGTCTACATAGAAAGAACTTAAAATCTAAAACAGTATATTCAACCACCAGTCTAATGGTGATAATAAACTCTAGACTATGAGTGTGACATGATTGAGGTCTTCCATCTTTTAGAATCCTCTATGTCCTTCTTGGCCTTAAAATTCGCTTTCTAACATCCTGTTCTCTCCACATTAGTTTTAGTTGGTAGAGGAGAAATGTATATAAGCCTAAGGACTGAAGGACACAAAAAATCTTTATTTCATTGCTACTGAAAGTCATATGGAGTCAATGACTATCATGCAGATAGCAGACACCTCCTACTATCCAGGAAGGTCAGCTTTGACAAGCAGGGCCAGCTCCTGTGTACGCACCTTGACGAAGCAGCAAGTCGTCTCGGAGCAAACAGATGAAGTAGACACAGCCAGGCTGGGCATAATGGGGCCGAGGGATCATGGGTACCTCCTGAGAAGAGCAGAATGCCAATGGATGAGGGCTGGGACTACTACATCCAGCCTGCTGCTGATCTCTATTCAAGGGGAAGAGAACTAAAACCGAGAGCTCCCAACCAATTAAGACTTAGCTGTTTTAGTCACTTCCATACTCCACAGATGTGTAACAAAAGATGAGAGCAAGTGGAGCTGTTAAACTTGGGAAAATAAAGGTAGAGGACAAAACCAACAGGCTAAGTGCTCCAACCATGCGCTCTGAAGCGCTACTTGTGTGGTTGTTCTGTGCCATCTGGGAGGCATCTGAAAGTGTAAATGGGAACCTGGTCACAACGACTGGGGGATCCACTAGCATTTAGTGCCCACGGGTGAGGGACACCAAGTATTCTGCAGTGCACCCCTCACAACAAAGAGCTGTCCACTCAAAATGACATTAGCACCACTGTTAAAAAATAATGCCTAAATACATCTTTTTTATGGAGGTGACTTACCCAGGGTCACACACATAAATATAGTGGAGCCACGACAAAAAAGCCATTTAACATCTGGGGCAAGTTACCCACCCACAGTCTCTCCTGGAGCGTGGGGCTAAGGTTAACCTTCGTCGACTCCGAGTCCAGTGCTCTTCTCACTTAAACACTGCTTGACATATGGCACTGACAGTACTCGGGCTCTGGACTCTATAGACAACTTCTTTTATAAATAGTTGAAAAAACATGATAAAATAGTTTATAAATGTGTTTATAAAAACCACAGTTTTATATATTATCCTTCCACAGGTTTCTAGGCATTTTATTTCCCTTTGATCACACTCCTAAGAAAAGAAAGGGCAGAATTATTACCCTCAATGTGAAGTGTAAGAAACTGATGCCCAGAGAGGTTGGAGTGACTTATCAAAGGCAATTCCGTACACCAGGAGCAGGGCAGATAAGATATCATGCACTACATCTCCTACTTTTAGATCAGAGTATTATCAGAGGACAGCTTACTCTGTCCATGGGCCTTGGGTCACACTGCTCACAAAGGTAGTGCTCCACATCTGAGTTCACTCCCATGCAGTCACAGTGCTGCCACACCTGTAGGGGAAAAGTGCAGTGGGGGGAGAGGGGGGAGCCTTAGACTTACTGAGAGAAGTCCTGGGGGCTAAGAATAAAAAAAAATTAGCAACAAGAGAGGGTAAAATAAAATAGGAATTAACTGAGAGATAAGTGGGCATGTGAAAAATTGGATAAAATAGGGACAAAATGAAGAAAGCCTTGTCTGAACACAAGTATACAGACTGGTTCACAATACAGATCTGGGCAAATAAAATAGGAAGATGGATAGCGAATGGGAAAAATGAATGAATACAGTACCAAATTATTACTTAATAAATAATAAACATCAATGATATAGTTACTGTGAAAGGCTTTACGGTTACAAAATATTGTTACTTATCCTTATCTAATTATATTTCCCAACAATCTTATGTGTTACTCATAGCTCCACTTTCCACAGACGATTACAAGTTTGGATATATCAAATGCAGACACTAGGGCTTAAATCGAGGCCTTGACTCCTTTGTCAGGAGCTCTACATACTATACTCCATCTGTATTAATGCTATGAAGAATGTAATACCTTTCAAGGTAAAGCGCTATCCTAAATACTATCACTTTTCTTGATCCAATGGGAAGTGGGCAGAAAGAAGGGAAGGTTGAAAATGAAGGGAAGGATAAAATGAAAGAGACAGGTATCATAAAGAAGAAAAACAATATGGTGGGCAGTGAGGGATAATAGAAACCAAGGCAAAAAGTTAAAATCTATGAAAAGCCTGTCGTGCTAAGCCAAAAGAGACATGGGCTGCTTCTTTGACTGTGGTCACCATGTCCATCAGGACTACGTTTCTGTTTCACCTCCTGACCCTCACCATGCACTTGTCACACTGGATCATGAGGCCTTCATCCTTGTAGAGGCCACAGATACAGCGGATGACGTCGTCATCCTTCTCATGCCCATTCTCCTTTTCAGAGGCGGAGGTCTCACTGCTGTCTGCCTCACTTGCTGTCTCTCCCACAATCTCATCAATTTGGGCCGATGCCTCATGCCGGGCATTATAATAGGCCTTTCGCAGGCGGCAAACATCTCTTCCAATTGGGGATTTACGCCCGTAGTATTTCTGAAGAAAGCAAAAGAAAGAAATCACGTTTGGTCTTCTCAATATGGCTTAGAAATATTCCCAAAGAGGTCGCAGGATTTTCTTTATCCTCCCATTTTGATTAACAGGTGTTCAATACTATCAAACATAGTGCTGGGCATCTGTAAACAACTTAAACTGAACTAAGATGAATTAACATTAGAATCTGCAAGGTAATTTTTCCGCTTGCTCTATTGCTCTGCCACTCAACTCCTTTCACGGGTCTTACTGTCCACTTGATAAAATACACAGTGACCACGAAATATGAATTAATGTCCTAAGAATGATGCTGTGGAGAGCTCTTCATTTACCTTTGTCTTGCAGATATTAGGGACAGAGCTAAAAGCTTTAAACATATATGAAAGCTGGGTTTCAGTAAAAAGCATGTTATCATTCAAGATTGCTCTAATTCTTCTCCCACGTCTGTTTTTCTCTCATTTCTTGTCTTCAGCGTCAATTCTTCCTTCAGCTAGTAGCCTCTTTGACCCTTCAAACACCTCTTCAAAGCAATTCAAAAATCACTGAATACCTTCCTCTCTTCTATGCACCATTACAATATTCCATCCTCTCCTTTAAATCTGTTCAAAACCACCTCCTAATAA